>CAUYQV010195973.1:0-22091 GCA_963574575.1 Galagoides demidoff
AAAAAAAAAAAAGAATTTTCAGGCCAGGCATGGTGGCTCATGCCTACAATCCTAGGACTCTGAGCCACGGTGAGAGAATCCTTTGAGCTCTGGAGTAAGAGACCAGCCTGAGCAAGAGTGAGACACCTTCTCCACTAAAAATAGAAAAATTGGCCAGGCATTGTAGTAGGCAACTGTAGTTCTAGGTACTAGGAGGCTGAGGCAGGAGAATCATTTGAACCCAGGAGTTTGAGGTTGCTGTGAGCTAGGCTGATACCATAGCACTATAGCCTGGGCAACAGAGTAAGACTCTGTTTCAAAAAAAAAAGAAAGAAAGAAAAAAGAGTTTTCAGTTCTCCTTAGGTGTTCATATCCAGTTTTTACACATCATTTCAGATTATTATATGTACCACAGAAACGTCATTATCACAGAGAGGTGAGCAATATAAATATAGCTGGTGTAAGGATGTTTATCTTGTCTTACAAAATGTATAACTTCCTTTATACTTTTTGTTTTTCTCTACTGTGATTTTAATTTTTTTTTTTTTTTGCTCCTCTCAGTCTTTATTTTCATCTACTAATTTTCTCAGTCTTTTTTCCCCTGCGTGAATTCCTAAATACTAGGTCTTCATTTCTATCCCCATCTCTGTATACCCAAACGATACAGTAAATGTTGGGTGTGATTGTTTGGGTAGATGGATGCCTGGGGCTATGGGTAGAATTGTATGAGCACTTGAGTAGATAGATAGATGTATGTGTGGGAGAATGGACCAGTGGCACCTCTTCCCTGCCATCATGATTACTGGAATTCCAGAAACCTATAATCTCCAGCAATCTTAGGGCTTCATCATGGTCACAGAGAAGTTTATTGTATCTTAGAGTATGTTTTAAATCTACCAGGCATGGAGAAAGAGTTTGGAGTATCTAACTTCAAAGGAATTGTAAAAGGCATAGATCAGCCCTGGTAATTTTGTCTAGATATAATGAAGGTCATTGATTTTTTTTTTCCCAAATGAATTTGTAATTTAGATACAGGGCATGAATGCATGGCAGTGATGACTTCTCCAAAGGCAGCAGATGTCCTAGTTTTGGATTGTCCTTCATTGTACATCTATGTATGTGATTTTATTTTACAAATAAGACCAGTCTTTTTTATTAAGCAAAAGTGATACTTATGAATATTGGGTTGTCCCTTAATATTACATGGAAATTCATGAGTGAGATGGAAAAAAAAGGGAAGTTATATATATGATTTCAATTTTGGTTTACTGTTCTATAAAAATAATTGTTGCCTATAATATGTTTCAATTTTTTCAGTGACTTACATAAGGGTTTATAATTCAATTTTGATGGGTTCTTGGTGGGATTTTCTTGTTTTTGTAATACTTCTGTTAGGGATTTACCATATGTTTAAACAATTTATCATTATAATCAAGTAAACTTACGTTCATCTTGGGACTATCACAAGAGTATTGGTCGATGCACTTTAAAATAAATCTCCTTATATTTAGTCTAGACTGCTAAGTACTAACTACATCTGCTCTGCAGAGAATCAGATTAGACCAAGAGAGTCTTATGTCTTCATTATGCCATTATTGCTGTGCATAGTGTTTGGATAAAATATAATTTTCCTGATATCACTAAGCAAGGTATAAATAAGCAAAAACTCTTTTTATTACATTCACATGAGAGCCTCATATATGCTCTCATTAAAATATCCATTTGCTGTACAAAAGCAAATGTAACCTAAAGATGTATGCCCTCTAATTCTAGAAAAAAAATTTTTTTCTTTTCTTTTCTTTGTTTTTTTTTTTTTTTTTTTTGAGATAGAGTCTTACTCTGTTGTCCAGGCTATAGTGCTGTGGCATCAGCCTAGCTCACAGCAACCTCAAACTCCTGGGTTCAAGAGTATTCTCCTCTAATATTTGAGTTAACGTGTAAATAAATTGAATAGTTTTTGTTTTCAAAAAATCCATTGCTATAATCAGCCATAAGTTATTGGGTATTAAATTAATTACTTAGATAATATACATTCTCTTGGCTACTAAAGTGTAGTTGATTTGCAATTCTAGCTATTGATTTAACAATTAAAATAAATTATTAAATACAAAATTATTTATTTATTTATTTTTGAGACAGAGTCTCACTGTGTTGCCCTGGGTATAGTGCTGTGACATCACAGCTCACAGCAACCTCAAACTTTTGGGCTTAAGTGTGGATAAAATATAATTTTCCTGATATCTCTAAGCAAGGTATAAATAAGCAAAAACTCTTTTTATTACCTTTACATAAGCGCCTCATAAGCAAGGAGGCTCAGCCTCCCATGTAGCTGGGACTACAGGCGCTGGCCACAATGCCCAGCTATTTTTTTTTTTTTTTGGTTTTATTTGTCATTGTTGTTTGGCAGGCCTGGGTTGGATTTGAACCCACCAGCTCCAGTGTATGTGGCTGGTGCTCTAGCTGCTGAGCTACAGGCGCTGAGCCACAAAATTATTTCTAACATATGTAGTAGTTTGAGGTTTAGGGTGGATAATTTAATACCTTGAAGGAAGACAATATTAACAAAATTTGGAAAACCTCAAATTAAAATGCTTGTATTGTTGCATTGGGAATAAATGATAGGTTTGTTTTAGCTTGTTAGTAAACTATGATATCTCCTTCAGTTGTAGAAATATTTTTAAGACTGCAATAACTCAGGACCCAATTTATAAGAGGAACTTTACCTAACAAAGCAATCAGTGTAACCTAATTCTTTGTACCCTCAATGCATCCCAAACAAGAAAAAAAAAAAAACCAAAACAAAAAACAGAAAAAACCCACTGTAATACTTCTAATGAAATGGAGGGAAATACAAATGAAAAATTTTAAGTGGCTGTTGTCAATTTTCAGGTGCACTCCAACATCTTATTATTAAATGCCATAATCATTTTGAAGTTCCCAGTAGTTACCAAGATGATTGGGTTCAAGCACACTAAACTCATTGGACTATCTTCTAGTATACCTGTCATTTTTACTAGGCAAGCAAAACACTACAATAATTAGGGTGGAGACGTTAGGCAAAGACCATTTCTAGCTCTAGTATTTTTTGGTTTTGATTTTTTTAGTTTGGGGATTAGTTTTGTGTCCAGAGAGATATTAACAATCTGTAATAATAAAAAGTGAGTTAAGACTTTCTAACATGTCATTGATTTAAGTATTTACTTTCTCTCATTATTTATCCGTCTTCATAGATAACCGTAAACTTTATCTTAAGAGATATTCCTATTTTCAACATATTCTAAATAGAAAAATAAGATGTAGAAAGCATGAGGACAAAATATTTCCTTGAAACTTAAGTCCTTTAAATGTTTATCAGGTTTCTTGGTTTGTTTTTTTTTGAAGACAGTCTCACTTTGTCACCCTATGGTAGAGTGCCATGGATCACAGCTCACAGCACCCTCAACTCTTGGGTCCAAGTGATCCTCTTACCTCAGCCTCCTGAATAGCTGGTACTCTAAGCATTGCCACAATGCTCAGCTATTGTTTTGAGAGACAGGGTCTTACTCTTGTTCAGGCTGGTCTTGAATTCCTGAGCTGAATCAGCCTACCCGCCTCAGCCTCTAAGAATGCTTGGATTACAGGCATGAGCCACTGTGCCCAGCCTTGTTTATTAGTTTTTTAAAGGGTTTGAGAAATTTGCATTTAGTACTTGGAGAGAATATTATTTTTTATTTTTTTGAGACAAGATTTCTGTCTTTGCCTGGGCTAAAATGCAATGGCATCATCATAGCTCACTGCAACCTCAAACTCCTGGGTTTAAAGGATCCTCCTGTCTCAGTCTCCTAAAGAGGTAGCATTAAAGGCATAAGCCAACATGCCTGGTCTACGAACTTTATTTATAGTTGAAAAAGTAGTGTTTTGTTTGAACTATATAAGTTTTAAATATTATGAGGTGTTTTTTTTTTTAATGGCTTAGTAGCCTCTGTGTCATTTAAGATAACAAGAATTTCAGTAACCTAAAAGTAGACTAATTTCTGGTAGATAAAAACAGATGTTTATAAGACATTTATATTCCCTACCATTTTGTTTCTCAGTTTTAATTATAAAAGATGTAAAGCAAGAAATACATTCTTCCTTATATATGATGAATCTTTTACGTAAGCTATTGCCATTTAAAAGTTATCCCTTTGAATTAATTGAGATGTGCTAACTACTTAATACTTATCTTTAAAAGCCCCACATAAAATCATTTTTGATATATAATCTAGTATAGGAAATGAAACACTAAATCCATTTTGGTATTTGTAATGGCAAAATACCATTGCATTTTTGGACTCTTTAAAAATTAGTAATAAATATAATTGATTCTGAGATAATTAGGTTTTTATTAGCCTAAAAATAGACCTCATCCCAGCCCTTTTACCCATCTGCCACAGTAATCATCTAACAACTTTAACAGGTGCTTCTCATTCTGCTCATACAAAGTATAGAAATGAAGGAAAACAGAATCCTACTCAGTTCTCATCATATCTGGGTCAACAGTGAAGAAAGCAAGGTGTTTTAAGTCCATATTGGCATATGTAGAAATGTGGCAATAGAAATTGGACTGACTATATCTTCTACATTTTTCATAATAAAAAATATGGTATTCCAACATTATTACTAGTGCCAAAAATAGGACTATAAGAGGATTTATTGTCTAAATTGTACTTGAAATTTTGAAAATGTTATGAATAATATCATCATTTTTAAACACGTAATTCAGCAAGATGACTGATTAGCAATATTGGTTGGCATATCATCTCAGAAAGAAGGAAAGTGTTAGATTGAAAAAAAACATAGTTCAGGTGTAATTCTAGGAAAAAGTGCCAGAAACTACTGGAAATTCCATGAGAAGTTGCAGAGCAGGATAGGAAGGAACAAGATTTCAGCAGGAATCCACCCCCAAGGAACTTGGAGGTTGAAAGGGTTGGTAGGGGTTTTATTTCTTCTCCCCTCCTACTCCTGGCAGACTGGAGGCTCCCAAACTGCTGGCGAGATGCTCTACCTTCACAGGCCTGCAAGCTGCTGTTAACTGGGAGTGTCTCAAGAACAAAGCATCAGGCTGCTGGCCTCCTTGAGCTGACTCCCCCTTACCACAGATCTAAGGCAAGGCAGCAGGCACCAGATGGGCTCTCCACCCATGGTATGTTTGTCCTTACCAGGAGGCTTCAGCCCATCAGTTTTTGTCTCAGTGATCCATATACAAACATTTCTCAACTCCTGCACGAACTATAGTGGTTGCAGGGAGGGGTCTGATAGATCCTGGCAGAACTGTGTGATCCCAGAGCTTTAGACATTCTGGGTGGGTGGCTTTCCAGGGAAAGGGACAAAAGGGACCAAAGAGTCTCCTCTGTTCTGACTCTTCTCCTACCCTCTGCCCACTACTGCTAAGTTGCAGTTTCTATGTAAGTCAGCATGATTGCCCCAAAGGGCAATGGAGCCAGGGCTCTCAGGAGCAGCTGCTTTCCCTCTGTTGGCAAAACCACCACACCAAGAGAGAGTGGTGTTCACACCCTTCCCCTTAACGATCTGCAGTGGACCAACCGATGATCAGACTGTGAGCTCCCTGCCCACAAGCCCTCACTGCAGTTGCTTGCCTGGCTGCTCCAGCATAGCAGGACATACTCCATTTGGAGGATGAGCACACTTCTCCCTGGCATAGTCAGGGTTTGAACTCAGGGGATCACAGGACAAGCCTACTACCAGGACTGCATTGTGTTGCTCAGGGGCACAGAGGAGAGATTTGTGAGTTCCATGGGAGGCAAGGGAACTAACATGAGCATAATTGAAATTACTTTCAATGGTTTAAGCAACATTTTCTAAGTATTATATAGTATAGTCTTTACCTGATACAGCTAGAGATTCTGAGTTCTACATGCATACAAAACACATGTATGTACATGTATTCAGGCATGCCTGCCTGAATTCAAATCTAGCTATTAAGTAAAACGTGGACAAAATATTTTCAGTTCAGTCTGGCCAGTCAACCCAGGAATTAACTGTAATTTAATGGAGAAGAGATAAATTTTGTGACCATTAGGAATGGGAACCACTTTGTGTTTGATTCTAATTTACCGTAAGAATTAGGAATTTGAGTAGCTTGTTATATATAAAAAAAATAGTATCAAACATCCCTATCCCTTAAGTTTTATTTTTGTGAAGCCATAATTCTCAAACTTAAGTTGCCCCTTTTGTCATCTCTTGGTCTTGTTTGCACTGTGAGAAATTTTTTAATGTTGTCTATTAGGGTTCGTTTTTATTTTGTTTGTTTATTTGTTTATTTTAAGACAGAGTCTTACTCTGTTACCCAGGTTAGAGTGTTGTGGTATTAGCTTAGCTCACAGCAACCTCAAACTCCAGAGCTCAAGGAATCCTCCTGCCTCGGCCTACCAGAGTACTAGGCTTACAAGTGTGAGCCACCGTGCCCAGTTTTTGTTTTTAATTGTCACCATACCTGTTACTTAGTATACTCTCAATATAGGTGTACCAAAAGAAATAATGAATAAGCAAATGTTTCATTAGACTTAAGAAAAATTTTATAGGTAGAAAAGAGTCTATTAAATTTTCCCCCTTCTAAGGTTAAGACCCTCACATGCTTCATTCCCAACCTTGACAGGGTGGGAGCTTTATTGTTTATTCATATAGTTGGTATGATGTGGAAAACATCTTTTCTGTTAACAAGTAGAAAGATCTCCCTACTTCAGTTATACCAAACCTGTGTAATCATACATGATCCATGATGGGCATTATGATGCATACGTTTTCCTTAGGAATTAGTTGTTTCACAAAATTTCTGAACATCTCCTTTTTCCCTTCCAATATAACTAGCCCAAGGAAAACTCTGTCATTGGTATAATAAATTGTGTGTGTGTATGTGTTGGGGGTGTACATGGTCTGTGTGATGGGGAAAATGCATTTAGTTGCATTTTACGGAGTCCCCAGGGAAAGACTGTTATGTCCTAGACAACAAAGATGGCAAGAAGATGTTAATCAGTCCTTCCATGAATGGAAGAATTTGTTTTATGGCGGAATGGGGCACATTCAGATGAGTTTTTAAATGATGCCTCTCTGACTAAACTTTCTGTAAAATAACTCAGCAAAGCAACAGAACACAAGGTTCTCCCCTCAGAGACGGCCTCTAGAGTGTGGCAAGTGTAATCTAGAATAGAAGGTCAATCCTCCTTTCTCACAAGGGTCATGTGTTCTATCTACACTGTCCCTACACAAGATAAAACTTGAATGTTTCATCTTCCCATCATGAAATAGAATGTCGTCTATTCACCTACTTTGAATGAGTGGCCAAGATGACATTTGAGCTGCTAGTTCCAGGAACTAGATGGCATTACTCTAATCACCTGAGCACCAGGTTATCTTTCCCAAGTGGTGCATAAGAGCAGCTCACAGACATTAATATTTGTCTAGATAGTCTTAAATGTCTGTTTTAGTAAGTGACTCATTCATTATAAGAAAACTCTTTGTATGGGACAAAACCTTTTTCTCATTATGTGTGCTTCAGTAACAAAGCTTAAAGCTTTCTTAGAATAAGATTGGTCATGTCTTCTCACGTCAATCTTAAATTCTTTGGACTGATTCTGTACTACCTGTTTCAGGGGGTTTGTATGTGCCACCTATACGGAATAGCTTCCAAAGCTACAGATTTCATCTGACTCTCAATAGGCACCATTTGCATTTACAGTAGTTCTCAGGCAGTTTCTCATTTGTGTCACCCTCTTTCAATTTAACATGCTAACCTCAATCATCCTGATCCTTTTAACCCATCATTACTTCCTAGTTTTTTCATTATCTGTTTTTTTAGTGCTCTTTACCCTTTTACCCAAGTTAGGAGATTATTCTTCCAATTCTTGATATCCTGCTTAAACCCATCTCAAGACTTCCTATCATCCTGAGAGTCAGATTCAAACTTAAGAGTTTTGTTGTTTTTTTTTTCTTTTTAGACAGAGTCTCACTCAGTGGCCCTGGGGTTGAGCGCCTCCCGGGGTTTGATTGCCTTGGCGTCATAGCTCACAGCAACTGCAAACTCTTGGCTCAAGCAGTCATCTTGTCTCAGCCTCCTGAGTAGCTGAGACTACAGGTATCTGCCACAATGCCCAGCCAGTTTTTCTATGTTTAGTGGAGACAGGTCTCACTCTTCAGGCTGGTCTCAAACTCCTGAGCTCAGGCAATCCACCTGCCTCAGCCTCCCAGAGTGCTACTAGGAATACAGGTGTGAGCCACTGCGCCCAGCCCTTCGGAGGTAAGATTTTATAGAATCTTGCTCCCACTTGTTTGTTCTTTACACTGCTGAACTCGCTGCTGACTCAGGACCTTTGGACCTGCTGAAGCTCCTTCCTGGAATGATCTTTCCTGAGGTCTCTGTGTCTCAGCTCAGGTAGCTTTTTCACACCCATTGGATACTCCCTATCACATCTCTCTGCTTTTGTGTTTTGTGGCTGTAAAAAGCCACAAAGACATACAATTTAAAAAACTGTTCTTTCTTCTGAGTTTATGTCCTCTCAATGTTTTCATTCATGTTCTTTCTCTTAAGAAAATGGTAGTCATAATATGTAATAATGTGTTGCATCTCTATATCAGTCCACAACTCAGTCTTCAGCTTCCCTGTTTGAAGCCTTTCTGTGTCTTGTACATAACCCCTGGTTTGGCTTTGCTAGCCAAGTGGGAGTGCTTATACTTCACCCATTCGCTTTCAGAATTTTTGTGACTCTGCATTCCCCATTACCCATATCTTGTCACCGAAGGTAAGATTTATGTGTGTGTTTATTATGTATGTTGTACGTACTTAGTACATCTGGGGTATTTCTGGAAGGTGAGAGTTTTTAGAACTTCTAAAATGAAATCGAAGCTGGTCTCTGTAGGAACTGGATTATGACTTCTCTTTCATGTGTATCTCTAGGTGGAGTGACGGTAGTGGTGGCAATAACTATTTTTATACATTAACTATTTTCCAGACATTGTGCTAGGCTCTTAACAAACATAGTCTCATTTTCTTGTGACAACCTGACGAAGTAATTATTATTATTATCCCCATTTTACATCTGAGAAAATTCTTTAGGGAAGTTGCCCAAGGTTATATGGCAAGTAAGAGGGCTGAGATTTGAACCCAGGCAGTCTGACCCTAAAGCCTATAGTCAAACGATTTGATGCATCTTACTCCATAACCCATAAGTTCTTTGTTGTTGCTCATTTCATTTTATTTCTTTTAGAGATAGGGTCTCACTCTGTTAACCAGGTTGGAGTGCAGTGGCATGATCACAGTTCACTGTCCCTTCCAACTCCTGGGCTCAGGGGATCCTCCCTTTTTAGCCTATCAAGTATCTGGAACTAGAGGCATGTACCACCATGCCCGCCTAAATTGTAACTTTTGGTTTTGACAGGTGTGGTTGCTCACACCTGTAATCCTAGCACTCTGGGAGGCCAAGGCAGGTGGATCACCTGAGCTCAGCCTGCAAGAGTGAGCTCCCCATCTCTACTAAACATAGAAAAACTCCTAGCACTCTGGGAAGCTGAAGTGAGTGGATTGCTTGAGCTCACAAGTTCGAGACCAGCCTGAGCAAAAGCGAGACCCCCATTGCTACTAAAAATAGAAAAACTGAGGTCAGAGAATTTGTTTGAGTCTGAGAGTTGGAGGTTGCTGTGAGCTACAATGCCATAGCACTTTAACCCATGGTGCCAGCTTGAGACTCTGTCTCAAAATAAATAAATAAATAAATAATAAACTAGAAAAACTAGCCGAGTATTGTGGCACAAGCCTTAGAACCAACTACTCCAAAGGATGAGGCAAGAGGATCTCTTAAGCCTAAGAGTTTAAGGTTGCTGTGAGCCACGGTGATGCCCTGGCACTCTACCCCGGTGACTGAGTGAAGCTCTGTCTCAAAAAATATTTTTTTTTTCTCAGAAAATAATAATAAGTTTCTCTCTCAAAAAAAAAATTTTTTTTTGAGAGATAGGCTCTCACTTTCTTGCCCAGGGTCATCCTCCTGCCTTGGCTTCCAAAGTCCTATGATTACAGGCATGAGCCACCACATCTAGCTCACCATAAATTCTTAATACTCCTGATTATTCTCAGTGTATCCAAAGAGAAATACTCCGTCGTGCCATTTGCCTTCAATGGATTAAGTGTTAGTTAGGTTTATTGAATATTAAAGATCTGCTCAACATGTTGGTGAAAATCTCAAGAACAAACACTTTACAAGAAATGTAACAAATGTTAATGCATTCAGTTTGTATTTATTTTGTTAATCTGTAACAAGAGGGCCCTCAGTCTGGTCCACCTTCATGATAGTGAATTGAAGAGGTAAATTTTGTTGTGGAACTTGGTATTAGGAAAGGACTGTGACAGTGTAATACATACGTCTCTGAGGTAGATTGCAAATAATTTCTGTTTTCAAAGAGACAGTTTCTGTCACCCTGCTAAAGTGCAGTGACACTATCATAGTTCACTCCAACCCCTGGGCTCAAGCTATCCTCCTGCCTCAGCTTCCCTCATAGCTAGGAGCCACCATGTGCAGCTATATTATTTGCCTTATTTTTTGAAGAGATGAGGTCTTACTGTGTTGACCAGGCTGCTCTCAAATGCCTGTCCTTAAGTGACAGTTCTCTCTTTGAAATCCCAAAGTGCTGATAGTACAGGCATAAGCCATTGCATCTACCCTTAATGTTTGACTGAAGGCAGTTATGGAACTTGGAATGATTCATCATTTATATATATTATCATTACTTGCCAAAAACAGAAATATTAGTTATCACTAACCGGTTGATAGTGGAATAAGTGAGTAAGTGCACTTTAATATACATTTTTAAAATGACTCTTCTCAGAATGTTCATCCCAAAACACAGGGGATGAGTTTGTTCTTATTGTTTGACTTAAGGGGCTACATGGTTCTTTATTGTTATTTAAAATGCTGAGGAGGGAAGGATAAAGAGAAGTGTCCCCTTCTGCTGCCAATGGCCAGGTTGGATGTGGCAGTTGGTACAAGCATAGATCAAAATAATAAAAATGAAAATGTAACAAAACCAAAATATTCAGCTGAATGATAGGTCATGATTTTGAGATCAATAGTGCTTCACAACTTTATAATTTAAAATTCCAGTTTATCATTAAACTTTTCTGCTATTCAGTAAATGGTGAATTTAGACTTGTTGCTATTTGTAGTAGACGTCTCTTAACATAATTAATTCCCCCTTGGCAAATACCATATTCTGTAGTTCAGCTAACTGTGCTAGACTGCAGAGCCTCAGGGATTACACCTGAATTTCATTAAGGAAGTTTAAGTAATTAATATAGGCAGGAATCTCACCATTCACAATTGACTTCTGACTGGTTAAGACAAGATGTGATACAGTTTCTTGCAAAAACTTTCTAGAATCCCAACTTTATTGCTTTTTTCTTTTCTTTTTTTTTTTTTTTTGTAGCAAGATACTTGGTCATGTTGACTTTCCTCAGGATTGTACAGTCTATAAATACTTGTTTTCTTTTTCTAGTTTTGGCTATTCACAGTTTATAGAGTGTTTAGAAACCAAAGGCACTCAAGTGAATTTTTTTTTCCTTTTTTTTTTTAATTGTTGGGGATTCATTGAGGGTATCTCAAGTCAATTTTTAAAAACACCACTCATTAGAAATGAATACTAAAGGAAGAATAATAACAAAATACACTTTTAGTTAGTCACAAGGGAGTTCACCTTGTAATTCCAGAAAGAAAATCTTAAGCTTGAGACTGCCTTTCTACGCCCTCCATAGCTGTAGAAGAGATCCTTCCATCACATCGTAAGGCACGTCTGTCAGTAGAAACAGTAGAAGATTCTTTATGGTAGCCTTTGCCAACTCTGTTCACATTTGTCACAACCCTCAAATGCCCAGTCCTTTCCCTAATGTGGTTTATTCATCAATATCTCTCCTTGTTGTACCTTAGGAACAGGTGCTATTCCAAAAAGCATGGCCTAATGACTGTAGCAGCATTTACAATGGTGGTAGGCCTCAGTTCTACCCGTCTTCTGTGGTCCTGTTTGGCTTCTGAAAGCTACTTGGGAAGTTCACTCCTTACAACCTCAAGAAAATTTCCTTTTGACCTCATGAACGTTCGGACTCAGAATTATAAATGGAAAGCTCTAATTCTATTACGCAACAATAAGGTGGACTTTGATTTTTAGTATACACTGGATAGGTTTTTTATTTTTTTCCCTCAATGACTACTTATCGAGCACATAACTATGTGCTGAAGTTCAAACAAGTTTGTAAGTTTCAAAATGCAGCATTTACTCAGTTACAAATAAAAAGTATAAGGAAGTGATTTAACATATAAAATTACTTTTGCTTCTCTGAAATGAAGTCTGTCAACATATCTGGACGCTACAAATTTATTAGCGTTTTCTTGGGTTTTTTTTTTTAATTATCCCATAAAGCCCCTCTGCCTCTTGGTAGAGGCTAAAATATGGGAAGATGATGTTTCTAATATTTCTGCCAAAGAGGGATGTTAAGAAATCATAAAACCTACAGTTTGAAAAGTTCTATAAATATTTCTAAAACTACTGCCAAAAAGTTTCATACTTATCCTGGTTTTTATGGCAAATAAAATATTTCCAGAAATTAATTACTCCTACATATAAGATGATAGCCTTATACTTTAAATTTTTGAAATCCTTTCCTTGTCATTTTATCCGTAGAAAATAGTTGTGTCACTGATGTGATCAGATTTTGTAATTACCAAAAGAAACAAAAGACTTGACAGTAGTTATAGGATCTTTCTCACTAAAATGAAGAAAGAAAAAGAGCAATTATCATTTTGCGTTGCTTTTGTTCAGAAAGAACCACACGCCTTTTGGTGATAGGACTTTCGAACTTTTCAATCTCAGTTTGTGAAAATTTGATCATGATACATTAGAAATTTGCCTTAGGTTCTGTATCAATCTAACATCCTATGTTCAAGGTTCCAGTTAAATTTAAGAAATTGAATTAAATTCTGTTTCCTTACCGAATCTCCTTCATAAGCCATGATATTAGGTTTGCTGTTTTTGGCATGGAGAATGCTTTCAATACATGACTGTTGTTTGCTTTTTTCTTTTTCCTTTGTCTGTCTATAATTGTATCATATGTGTGTATTCAGCTAGTAGATAGAAGAAAACTCAGGTGAGGGCAAATTTCAGTTTTCATCTGTTATCCTCACTTTCCATTTGCTTCACAAAGAAAGGATTGTTTCATCTAAGGATTATTTCCATTTAGTAGCCGGAAAAGTGCTCTCGTATTTTTCTGTAGATATCATATCAGCCTGGGATTTAGCCCTTCGTCTCCTGTATCTTTATTGGTTTTAAGTAAAAAAGAAAAAGAAAAAAAAAGTGTGTTTTAAATATACAGGGTGGCCATAAAGTTCACGTCCACTTTAAAATTAAATTGCACATGAACTGTATGGCCACCCTATATATGTAAATATAAACACACACATACTATAGTTATACATATATAACCTACCTTTAGTATTTTTATATCACTTTATGTTGATATAAAACCTTTCATGAAATGTTTATTTAACATTAACTTATTTAGTAAATGCATTTAAAATACCCTTTTCTCCCTTAAATGGCCTTTTCCAGAGGCTTTGGATTTTTTGTTATACTTTACTTTGTGGGTAGTTATGTTAACTATCCATGTACATATGTATATGTTTGTGTAGTTACATATTATTTTTTCTTGACACTATGAATTCTTTATCCAGATTTTTGAGTAATGGTTTGTTATTGTTAGCGGTTCTAGTTAAATATGAGTAACCATATGTTGTTTAGATATGGGAAAATAGGGTTACATGTCATGAACATAAATACATTCTTCTTGAGTATTTGCAATGTAACTCACAGGCTTGCTCAGGAATCCTTATTATATACATATATTATTTTATTCTTAGGGACATAAGTTTATGAATTGAGTTAAAGCCATCTTGACCCTGAAATGACAAAGTTTTAATTTTAAAAACTTGGCTGGGCACACGACTCAAACCTATAATCCTAGCACTCTGGGTGGCTGAGGCAGGAGGATTGCTTGAGCTCAGGAATTCATGACCAGCCTGAGCAAGAATGAGACTTCACCTCTACTAAAAATAGAAAAATTGGCTTGGAGCCCATAGCTCAGTGGTTAGGGCACTGACCACATACCACGGAGCTGGTGGGTTCAAATCCAGCTCAGGGCTTGCTAAACAATAATGACAACTACAACAACAACAATAACAACAAAAAGCCCGTGTTGTGGTAGGCGCCTGTAGTCCCAGCTACTTGGGAGGCTGAGGGAAGAGAACCACTTAAGCCCAAGAGTTTGAGGTTGCTGTGAGTTGTGATGGCATGGCACTCTACCGAGGGCAACATAGTGAAACTCTGTTTCAAAAAAAAAAAAAAAGAAAGATTAGCTGAGTGCTTTGTCAGGCATCTGTAGTCCCAGCTACTTGAGAAGTTAAGGCAGCACAATCTCCTGAACGCAGGTGTTTGAGGTTGATGTGAGCTAGGCTGCCATCACAACACTCTAGCCTGGGATAACAGAGTGAGGAGGCTGTATCTCAAAAAACAAATACAATAAACACTTATTTTACTAATTTTTATGCAAGGCAAAATATCAAATACTGGATGAACCTAACTTTTACAGTGCATGTTAATCACACATTTGTTTCTCTTAATAAATCTACAAAACTACCATTCCCTTTAAATAGCTTCAAGGTTTTATTACATTTTTGTCATTGATTTTTATTTTGAAATAGGATAATTCCAGTTTTCCTCATGATTACATTTTATAAAACTGTATAGTACAAAATCAAATCCACAAGGTTGGCATTGCTATTGTAAGGGTGAAGGGAAAATTATGTATTAGTAGGAGGAAAGGCATACAAATTTATTGACATACACTGGGGAGAACCCATTATAAAGTAGGGTATCAATGGTTATATACCTTTCTTCGCACGAGAAAGGTAGAGGGGAAAGTGTGCGTGATTTAAGGAAGTAGTAAATGATTTTTAGGGGAATTCAGTAGTCATGAAGAACATACTCACCAGGTCTGCTGGGCCTACAGAGCAGACAGTGGTTTATGACAAAAGTCTATCCAGATATGCTGAAAGACTTCATTCAGTATTTTCTTCCTGTGCTATGAGTTCTGTTAATGAAAACTCAGAGTAAGGCCCAGAGGTAATTGGATTCTTCTTTGGTGGGTTCAGACTTTAGGAGAATAAGGGAATGTCAGAAAACAACTTTTTCCTGTGCTGTGGGAGACACAGAGGATTGAGAGGTAAGGGTGGTCAGAGACTTGGAGGATTCTTCCTTAGTGCCGCATGTCAAAATGCCGTATTTTGCTGTGTTGGATTCTGAGCCCCAACGATATGTTGTGCATATATAGTTCTATGTCATTTTTTTCCTACATATGTGAAATTGTGTAATTATCACTCCAGTCAAGTTACAGTGCTATCCCTTAGAGTCACTCCATATTTACCATCATTGAAAGGTTAGGACTCAAGCCAGCCATTTCGTTTTTTTTTTTGTTTTTGAGACAGAGTCTCACTATGTCGCCCTCAGTAGAGTGCTATGCTGTCACAGCTCACAGCAACCTCAAGCTTCTGGGATCAAGTGATTCTCTTGCCTTAGCCTCCCAAGTAGCTGGGACTACAGGCACCCACCACAACGTTCAGCTATTTTTTGGTTGCAGTTGTCATTGTTGCTCAGCTGGCCCGGGCTGGGTTCAAACCTGCCAGCCTTGTGTTGTGGCTGGCACCATAACTGCTGTGCTAAGGGCGTGGAGCCATTTCACTTTTGTATTTTAACTCACTTTTTACCTTTCACTGTTTTGTTTTGGTTTTCCTACCTTCTTACAAGTTCCTTGAACATTGTTTATAATTCCATTTTTATTTATCTGTAATGTTTTTTAATTTAAAATATATATGTATTTTGAGACAGAGTCTCAATTTGTTGCCCTGGGTAGAGTGCCATGTCGTCATAGGTCAACAGTAACATCAGACTCTGAGTTCCAGCAGTCCTTTTGCCTCAGCCTCCCAAGTAGCTGAGACTACAGGTGCCTGCCACAGCACCCGGCTATTTTTTTTTTTTTAGAGACAGGGTCTCACTCTTATTTAGGCTGGTCTCAAACTCCTGAGCTGAAGCAA
Source organism: Galagoides demidoff (assembly GCA_963574575.1). Classification (NCBI taxonomy): domain Eukaryota; kingdom Metazoa; phylum Chordata; class Mammalia; order Primates; family Galagidae; genus Galagoides; species Galagoides demidoff. The sequence goes on from CAUYQV010195973.1 coordinate 16,140, forward strand.
TCCACACACCTCAGCCTTCCAGAGTGCTAGGATTATAGGTGTGAGTCACCACACCCAGCCTACTGTAATGTTTTAAAATATATCTATTTGTTTAATTATTCTAGTGTTGTTCTAGGATTACACTATACATCCATAATCTATCATAGTCTTTTCTTCTATCATAGTCTTGATGACAGCGTTTTACTAGTTTGAGTGAAATGTAAAAATTTTTACCTCTCTGAACATCCATTTACCCTCATTTTTAGTAATTGTCTTAAATATTTCTTCTAGTTTTTCAGTCTTATTTCTTTCTGTTGTTCAGATTAGGTCATTCTTATTGACTGTTCTTCAAGTTCTCTGACCTATTGAGCTTATCCATTTAGTTTTTAATTTCATTATTATAGTTATCAGTTTGAAATATTTCAATTTGTTCTTCTTTTTACCTCCTATTTGATGACATTGAGAACCACATCAACAATGTTAGGATTTTTTTCTTCAATTATCAAAGAAGTAAGAACAAAAGGAATTTTCCTTCCATTCTCTGAAGGTTTGATAATTTGAGCTTTTGGAATAAACTTGGCAGCAGACAGATAAAAGGAAAAAACGTCTACAAATGTGTTATGTGTACACGCATGGGAGTCTCACAAAAATGAGCCACAAGTTGAAGCGTAAGTAGCATTTTGAGTCCCAGAAAGAAAGAGGGGCTTGGGTTTTCTAGAGGGAGTTGGTGAGGAGTAAGGGAGGTTACAGAGAGAACACGTGACAAAGTTCATTTTGTTTTGCAGACAGTCTCTCTGGTAACTGTTCTCAGAACAGGTGGTATTGACCTTTAATCTTACTTCCTGTGACTTAATCTTCCCTATTTGAGTAGATTACAGAGAAGGGTGCTTAAAGCAAATACATTCCGTCTAGAGGAAGTTGCTTGAGATACTTTAGAATTTTAGAGAAAGGCCCTTCCTACCTTTGTGAAGGATGGGGTGGGCATGGGCAGGAAGAAGTCAGAAAGACCTTAATTCTCCTTTATTCAAAGCACTCAGCCGCCAGACATCTCATTCTGAGTCCCAACAGTATTTACTCACATTTTTGTGCTTTTCTATTTTTCTTTATTCCCAGTATTCCTTCTTTTATTATTTCTGTTCTGCTTTGAGAACTTTCCTTAGCCATTCTTTTAGGGTAGGTCTGCTAGTAACAAATTCCCAGTTTTCCTTCCTCTGAGAATACCTTGATTTCCCCTTCATTTCTGAAGGATGTTTCCACTAAGATTCTGGGTTGACATATTTGTTCTTTTTTAGCCCTTGAATCTTATGTCATTTTCCTGGGCCTTCATGGTTTCTATGAGAGATCTACTGTCATGAGAACTATTTTTCTTCTTTAGGTAATGTTTCAGAGGGAATTACCTGAAAAAAAAAGATAGCAAAAATATTTTCTGTCTCCCCAACTGTTCTGGGAACTGACACCTGCATCCCTGCCCCAGGCCAGTGGTCAGAAGGAATAAGGGAATGTCTCTTGTTCTTCATGCCATAGGAGATAACTAAAGGGAATGTCTGGGCAGAGGTCATAAGATCATCTTAGCAGAAGATGGGATTAATCTGGGTGGAGGTCAAAAGACTGTTTCAGCTAAAGATGGGATGAATCCAAGCAGAGGTCAGGAGATTGTCTTGGCCCAAGGTGGAATTATGGGATCAGAACCTTTAAAATCTCTGGGCTTCTGCTCAGCAGCAAGAATTGGGATTTTGAGACTATTGTCTGCTATTTTTCTCCTTTGTTGGGAAAGTAATAAATTTCTCTTTCCTTCTCCTCAAACCACTTGTCCCTCTTTCTGATGCAGCTTCTGGAGATAGTGCCAAACAGTAACAGTAAGGTGTGATTCTCTCTTACTACTTTCAGACTTTGTCTTTGTCTTTATATTTCAGAAGTTTGATTCTGTTGTGTCTTGACATGGATTTCCTTGGGTTGATCAGCTGCTTGGGATTCTCTAATCTTCCTCAGTCTGTAGGTTAATGTCTTTTGACAAATTTGGCTCTACCCTATTTCTTTTTTTCCTCTGAAACTCCAAGACTTACATAAGATTTTTAGTTATTGTCCCACAGGGTCCTGAGGCACCATTCATTGCTTTCAACCTATTTTCTGTTTGTTGTTGAGTTGGGGAATCTCTGTTGTTCTATTAAATCAAAGTGTACTGATTGAGGTACTGGTTGTTTCCTCTGTTTTCTCCATTATGCTTTGTGCCCACTGGTGAGTTTTTGTGTTGCTCAGTTATTGTATTGTTTCGTTCTAAAATTTATGTTTGATTTTTCTTCTTACCTGGTACTTATTTTTTTGTTGTTTTTGTTTTGTTTTGTTTCATGCGTCTTTATGATTGCTCATTAAAGCATTTTAATGATGGCTGATTTTTTTTTTTTTTTAGTTTTTTGGCTGGGTCTGGATTTGAACCCACCACCTCCGGCATATGGGGCCGGCGCCGTACTCCTTTGAGCCACAGGCACTGCCCAATGATGGCTGATTTTAAATCCTTGTGAGATAATTCTGAAATCTATGTCATCTTGGTGTTGATACCTCTTGATTGTCTTTTGTCGTTCAAGCTGAGATTTTCCTGGTCATTTCCAATAGATTTTAAGATATTTTGGCTATTTTATGAAAGTCCAGGTGGATCTTTTTAGAATATTCTATTAGTAGATATCCTTTGATACTGCCCTACCTCTTTACTTATTGGATGGGGTCGGGTGTCCTGATTACCTACTAGGAATTCATTGACGCCTGGTAGGTAGATGCACCTCATTATTTCTTATTCATGGATGGGAGTTCAGGCTCCCTTCTGGCCCTCCTTTGGTACCACCCTGGCTGAGAGAGGTAGGAGTTCTTCCTTACTGCTCTGATTATAGTCTCTCCTCACACTGCAGGATGAGTCCTTATTACTTTTGAGTAGTGGTGAATGTCCTAACAGACCTCAGATAATGCTTATGTGAGGAGAGGAAGGGTTACCTCATTACCCCAGTGCAAATCCAGATTCCCCATGCACTCTCTACTGATATTTGGGGAGAGGAAGATTACCAGTGATTTTTAAAGTCTTATTTTAGCATTTTAGATGGATGATTTTTCCATTTACAAATAACTTTAACATTCTTATGTTTACTTTGAAGGGGGTTGGTTATATTTCTTTTACATCTATAGATATATTTAGTTTTTGTCAGACTTTCTTAACAAAACTCAGAGCTCACATTTTTGACTGGTGTTGTAGCATCACATTTGAGAACTGCTAATTTGCTTTTCAGATGTGAGAAAAAGAGAATAATTGCAAAGTGTGCTATAGATGAAAGAGTTTAAAGCTTTTGTAGGTATTTTGTGAAGAACAGTGAAAGTATAAGTCTGCTTTTTCTTTTAAATGGAGATAGATGGTGCTTAAATTTATAATTCTTAATTTATACCAACCCAATTAGAAATACTACTTTTTGTTCTAGATTTTTGACAGAATCAAGTATATGTATTTGTAAAGACTATATGGGTTGGCATGAGCTTTAGAATATCGTATTATAATATACACATTTCTTTTTCAAATTTAGCATACAGTTTATTATATTTTTAGAATTATGTCTATATAGGAGATCTAAATTTAAAATTGGAAAATTTGTAAATACATTCAGAGATACAGGTAATTTTGTGACGTTATGGCCCCACTTTACTCAACTGTTGTTCAATGTTATATTAATCTATAGAAACCCCTCTCATAAATAATAGATTTATAGATACAGTCTTCTGTAGATTTACCAGGCACTATTAATTTGCTATAAAGAGTCTCAGGTCATTTGCTAAGGTAAAGCTTCCTTAAAATAATAATGTGGAGTCTCTTAAAAATAAGGAATATGGGGAAATAAATTACTTTAACCTTATCTCCAACCAACTTATTTAAATAATACTTAATTTTACTTACCTTTCAAATATATGGATGAAGTCATAAAAGAAACAATTTGGAAAAACTTTCCTGGTTTGATGACAAGCTTACATCTCAACTGGGTTAACAGCATTATAACTTAAAAAAATAAAAATGTTTATTTTGTTCAGGGAGTTTCAGAAAGTGTTTTATATTTTATAATAAACTTATCAGTTTTATAAACAAGTTAATATACATATTTTTTCATTACATTTATTAGTGAAGATGCCATAGCATTTCCTTGACCACAAACTATTTAAGAATAAAGAAGATAATAGTACCGAATTAGTAAAGAATGTAATCTTGTTCCTTACTTGAACCTACATATAATATCTGAAATTGTGTAAATCATAAGAAAACAATAACCCTGGGAGCTCTAATCGCTTACTCTCTCTGAGGGTTTAGTTTTGTTTTGTTAAAGAAAAAGGAGAAACTTTCTTACCATGCTTGTTGCTCCTCTTCCCCAACTTGGGGCTAGACTTTACGGTTTGTTTAGCTGTGAAGGGATGACAGACTTGGGGGATGGTAAGGGGAGCTTAGTTTTGGAATGTAAATACATGTAGAGCTTGCCTCCTTTTGTTTAGCATCTCTTTAAACTAAGACAAAAAAAATCAGTGAATGAATGAATAGCAGCATGGTGAAATACCTAAATGTTTGAGTTAAAATTTTTGGATGTTTGAAATCCTATTTGGATCCTTTTCCCAGATCACGGTGCATTCATATGCACTCAGCAGGAAACTTCATGGAGATGCACATTTGGGCAGAAGGTCTTTGACGGTGCCTTTTTCTTAACTTGTGCCTTTTCTTCTTTAGAAAAAAGTAATGGCTTAAGTCTGACTGAAGAACAATCTTTTTTGTATGTTCCTTATAAGAATTTACTTATGGTTCACAGATCTTTACCCACCATCTATGTCTGCAATCCTTGGATTTAAAATAGCATATATCCTACTGCAGACTACAGGAAATGCCAAATTAAAGACTTAATGACATACTGCTGAAAAAGACAAAAGGTGACAAATTATAAATCAGTCTCCTAAACCTTTAAAGTGAAATTCACAGAAAAAAAAAGAAATATATGCAATTTGAGCTCATTGTTTTGCAAAGCCTTAGTATTTTTGGTGCTTATGCAACAGGAGAAGTTGGTACATTGGAGTTTGAATGCAGATATTTAAAAAACAAAAAAGATGAACGTGTGCAACATGCTTCTTCAGTAGGCAATAATCCTAATGTTTATGTGGATATTTCAGTAATTCTAAATTCCCCCATTTACAAAATATGTGCTCTTTTTTCTCATTTTAGATTTACCCTATAAGTTACAATTGTTTACGGTATCTATCTGTGTAGATCCTGTGCTCATTTATTAATTTTCCTCTTCAGGTTTGCCTTAGCCATCCTCAGGTCCATTCCAATTTTCTTGACTTGAGAGGAAAAGTCTTTTGTCTGTTGCTTAAGTTCTGGGGAAGGGAGCAAGAACAAGAGGCTCTGGGGGTTAATGGAAGGGTTAGAGAACAGATGGAATGGGAAGGAAAAGGAGGCCTTTTAAAAACTAGTTTTCAAAAGACCCCAGTTACTGCTTCTGGCTCATTTTTCCAGCCTTCCCTTTGGGAGGTTTTTTTTTTTTTTTTTTTTTTTTTTTTTACAAAGGCACTGATTCCTCCTTAAACTCTGACAGAACATGCTCCTTCTGGGTGGTGTGGTGTGGGAATGTGGGAATGACCTGGGCTGATGACAATGCAGCTGGTAGTGAAGTTATAATAGCCCAGGGAATCCTGGCTGCAGGGGCCCTGGTCATTCTGAGTGTTGTGTATTTTCTTCTGGAGGTGAGACAGCTCTGTGCCAGTCCCTCAGCACCAGGAGAGCCTAGGGGACGCGTGCCAAGCTGACAATGCCAAAGCACACTCAGACCTCACTCCACTTCATGTCAGTTCATTTGAAGTTAATAAAAAAAGACTGGCCAGGGGTGTGCATGTTTGCACATGAGTGAACACCCCATTTTGGAAAAATACATCAAACCTAAACTCGCTCTTTTTTTTTTTTTTTTTTTT
>CAUYQV010195983.1:0-50583 GCA_963574575.1 Galagoides demidoff
TAAAGAGGGGACTTGAGATTAAAGCCTGGGGGCCCAAACCAGCCTGCTTCCTGCTGCTGGTACAAGGAAGTGTGCATACTTGTCATTCATGGAGCAAACATTCCATTACTATAGACTAAAACTACTTCATTTATTTTCAAATGTTAGGAAAGCCTTGTCACAATGCACAAAAGGAAAGAATATCTGAGTACTTTGTGCTATCCGTTCTATTTCCAATGAAAGAAATAAAAGTGGTGGAGCACTCTGTACCCTAGTTCTTAATGATTATACAGAGAGTAATTGACTCTGAGTTTCAGTGGAACGCAATGTCCTAAAGTTGTGCACAGACACAAAGCTAGAGAGACAAAAAAGGTACTTTTTATGTACAGTTTTATGCCTAGTTTCACAATGAATGTATATATTCAGGTTGGCACTTTTGAAAAAATTATTAAAATAATTATTGATGACAAAATAGTTACTATTCGATTCAGTCAGTGAATATTTATGGAACACTTCTATGTGTGAGGCATACCACAATGATCAAAAGATATAAATATTCCATTCTTCATTGAGTTTACATTATAATTAATGTGTATTGATTTCTCACAGCCTGTGCCAAACACTTCATGTGTATTATACACTCCTTTCAATTATGTTAGTAAGCATGTACTTTCAGTACTGTCCTGCAGATAAGGAAGCTATGTTTCAAAAACTTCAATAAGTTGCCCAAGATGAAGCTCAGCATCTTGCAACATGGTTTTCAAGACCCCATTGAGCTTTAAAGTCCATACTATCTATTTATAATAGCCAAAGTATGTAATCAAAATGTCCATCACTGGATGAAGGGATAAAGAAAACATGTATGCACACAATGGAATAATATTAGCTCACCAAAAAGCATGAAAGCTTGTCACTTTCAGCCACATGCATGAAGCTGGAGCACAGTACGTAAATTGAGATAAGCCAGGCACAGAAAGACAAATACAGTATTTTGTCACTCACATATGGGAGCTAAAAAATTGATCTAATGAAGGTAGAGAGTACAATGGTGGATACTGGAGGCTGGAAAAGGGTAGTAGAGAGGTGGGTATGAAGAGAGGTTGGCAAATGGGTACAAAAACACAGTTAGATAGAAGGTATAAGATCTAATGTTTGATAGCACAGTAGGGTAACTACAGTCATCAACAATTTATTGTATATTTCAAAAGAGACAGGAGAAAAACTTTGGAATATTGTCAACACAGGGAAATGATAAATGTTTGAGGTGATGGATATTCAAATTACCCTGATATGATTATGACACATTGTATGCTTGTATTGAGAGAGCCAGACTAACTCCATTTTGTTGTTCACTGTACAAGCCTGCCCAAACCCCATTCCTAGCTGTTTACTGCATTCCTTAACCTCTAGCTTACAGGGCCGCACACTGCAGCTCTGCCATTCCATTCCTAGTAACTCAACTGTAACTATTGATTATGCCTCCTTGGGCAACTGAGTCATCTGACCACAGTAAAACAATTAGTTTCTATTACCTTGAAACATTACAGGTATTTTCAAGGTGCCTCAACCTTAGCCCCCGGTTAAGAAAATCCCCCACCCCTTACCTGTACCCCTAGTGAAATCATCAACCACCAATCATAAATGTAGCCTTACTAGTGAAATCACTAACCACCAATCAAAAGTGTACCCATACCCGACCCTGCCCCTCTTGCTTTCTGTACCCCATAAAAACTTTCTCCACCCTGGGTTCGAGGCTCTACCTTGGTGTGTGCACCAGGAGAGAGACCAAACCCGGGTTTGAATAAAACTCACCTCATGCCTTTTACATCGGAGTTTGTCTCAGATTTGTCTGGTGGGGATATTTGGGAGTATTTTTCGGGCACAACACAATCAAGTTTGACAACACAGCTTACATAATTATGTGAAACATTTCTGCTTCCCTGGCCAGTCTGAGAAATTTTTACTTCCTGCATCACCATGGCTATTGTAGATGTTCAATACGCATTAGATAAATCAATATTCATATTCCATATGAACTGTTGGGTTAAAATAAATTTATGAGAAAGGCATTCTGAAAGTTTTTTCATGGACCCTAGAGATAGCTACAGATACCTTGTTTATTAAGAAAAATATGAATTGAAAACTAAGAGTCTAAGAAAAACTAAATTAAGTTCAGTTTGCTGAGAAATTAATTTAAAGATCTTCAAAGCCATACACAAATGAATCTTGCTTTTTTCTACACACTACTCCCAATTATTAGATGGAAGAAATGTATGAAGTGAGTTATGTTGGGATGTGTCCCATAGGAAGGGGTATCTGGAACTTTTGAACATAGTATACCACCCCTTAATGGGGATGCAAGCCAGCTCCTTCTTTCACCTTGAGCTCAAAGTGCATCCTGGCATTTTTCACATATCAGGTCCCAGTGTAGCAATTGTCCCAATAAGGATGACACTGGTATTGCCTCTTACGCTTTCCATTTACTACAAATAGCTTTCAATTTGTCTTGCAAGGATGCACCTGTTTGGGGTAAACACAAGTAGATGAGGTAACACATCTCAATACAATTATATTCTCTCAAAAGCTTTGCATGGTTAAGAGAGGCACCATGAGGATTGCTGGGCTCATTTTGGATTACGAACGCAACACCTTTGTGAGCTGTTCCACACATGATCTAGCAACTGGAGCAAAGGCAACTTGATCTGATAGGAGGCTGAGTTTAATTTGTTAACAGTGTAAACAGAGCGAAGCCGCTCTGGAGTTGGGAGAGGAAGGGCATATCCAATTACCATTTTATTGTATGTACCTATTGTGAGAGCCAGACCAGCGCCATTTTGTTCTTTACTGAATAAGTTCTGTTCCTAGCTTCTAGCCTGCAGAGTCATACCCTGTAGCCTCCTCCATTTCCAGTTGCACAACTATTAATGGTAAAGCTGTTTCCTGCTGCCTCCCTCACCCCTGGTCACACAGCCATTAAACCATTGATTAAGTCACCTTAGGCAAACAGCTACCAGCTACCACAATAGACAATAAGTTTCTATTTCCTTGAAATACAGGTATTTCCCTCCAGCTACCTAATCAGGCTGCACCACCTCTAGCCCCCGGTTAAGAAATCCCCCACCCCTCACCTGTACCAATCCAAATCCTCCTTTACTAATGAAATCATCAACCACCAATCAATAGTGTACTCATACCCGACCCTAACTTTCTTGCTTTCTGTACCCCAAAAAACTTCCCCCACCCCGGGTTCGGGGCTCAGCTTGCATGCCAGGAGAGTCCAGGCCCGGGCTTGAATAAATCTCACCTCATGCTTTTTACATCGGAGTGTGTCTTGGATTTGTCTGTTGGGACCACTTGGGGAAATTTCTGGCATGACAATCCCTTTATATCACTGAAATAGTATTTTGTATTTTCACTTAAATAACACTTGTGGTTTGTATGTCTTTTGTGTTTCTGTTTTCTTTTTTTCCTCTTGAGTTAGATATTTCCCAAACTGAGATAAATAAGTTTATTCTAAAAATTTTTAGTGCAAAGCTGTAGAAAATGCAGCATCATCTCCAAAACATCCTGCTTTGGTCAAACCATTTTTAAAGTGTTCATATACCTGGTATTTTGTTTATTTGTATCATTTACAATTTAAAAAGCATTCATATTTTTATTTTCATTTTGGTATCCATGCTAAGATTACACTTTATCTAAAATATTACTTTCCCTTTTTCAGAAAGTTTTCATGGAGAGAAGATGCTGATACAACTTAAGTGAAAATGTCTTTTTAATAGTTGCAATGAGGATAAAACCCATGTTGGTGATGAGCCAGCCCCCTTGTGAGATGGATCGGAGAGGGTCAGTGATCTACCTGCACTTCAGGAACAAAAAGTTGTAAAACAAGAATATTTCTCATTAAACATAGTAGGTCTTTTCCGGGTAAATTGTTCTTATAGGAGACAATAAGTGAACAGGTAAAGTGTTGGCTATGCAAATTAGAAAATGCATTTCCAGGTTAAGAAAGACAGCTGCACCTCACTTCAGTGTTCCCAGATCTCTATTTTCAAAAGGAGCTAGATATCCTTTTTCTATTATGTAAAATACCCCCATATTTTAAATTTTGGCAAGTAATTCAAATCAGTTAAAAACACAATGGAAATTAAAGCAAACACATAAAAGAGGGTTGCCAATGTGGGAGGCATTGAAGGAGGGTTGCTTAAGTGGCTTTGCTCCTTTAGTTGCTGAGTCTGAATTGAGGAAAATAGAAACAAACATAATTTCCTGATTTATTATTTCCAAGTCTTAGGAATAGACTAGGGCAAAAGCCCCCAGTGTGTGGCCAGGAAGCTCACTTAACACAAAGCTGGTTGCTTTTCTCACCTTTGCATCTTAATCTTAATAACTTATTAAAATCCCCCTGGGCTCATTCCCCCTTATGTTGCTTCCCTACATAGTGACGTCATGTTACAGGTACAGAGCCAGAAAAATAAAATGCCTTTCTATTACCCTTTAGATTTGAATTAACAGGAATAACAAAGTATTCTCACATATAACTTGCATATATCTCCCACATATATATGGGGAGGTCATAAAGTTTATGGCCATAAAGGCCATAAAATTGCATACTATTTTAAATTGCACAGAACTCTATGTGTTAGGTAATTGCTTCAGAAAATCCCCTTCCCCAGAAAGCCCTTTCCTGCTTTCTCTTAAAGTTATAGCTCCTCTAAACAACAGGGAATGGCCCGCTTATCTCATCTCCCTTCCCAATTACTCACTAAAAAATTTCAAAGTTATGGCCCGCCTCTAACAGCTCTTCCTTGGCTATTCTATCATCTCATCATCATTCTGAAACTTCCTCTAATGGAACCTATGGTAAGAACAGGCTTTTGTACAAACCTTGGTAGTCTGAGATCTCTGCAGGTCGAGTGCCACCCTTTCACTATGGCCACCCTGTATGAATCATATATACATATATCATCTCCTCGAAAACAACCTTATGAGGAAGAAGTTATTATCTCTAATTTTTAGAAGAGAAAACTGAGATCTAAGTGGAGATAACACACTTGCTTCCCCCAGAGTATAAATGACTGGGCAGGAACTGGAACCCACATTTCCTTACTCCAAATCCAGTGAGTGTCTCCTTCTGCTCCTTCATAAGGAACACACAGGGGAACAATTCAATTCCTTGAATTACTCAACATTTCACTTTGTCTTCCAGAATCATGTGCTTTGTCTTTCAAACTGCCCGTTAATCAATTTGTCACCACTGGACTACTTCAGGCTTATTTAAATTTTCTTTTAAACTGACTCCAGTAACGTACAAAATAAAAAAAAATGGTGAGGTGGTTAACATCTGTGACTATTCAGAACAAAGACTGGCCCTGTAGTTTGCAACCAGTAGAAATAATTACAGCATCTCTTTGGCAGGGCAAATAGAAATTCATTAAATTACTGCTTTGAAAAAGAGCTGCAACAGCTTCCAATAGGGCTTATTGCCCATATTAAAAAAAAAAGAAAAGACATTTTCAGTCTGTAAAAGTACCCATGTAAGCAATCCTATAACCAAACTTGTGGATATAAACTAGTTTGCTATGTATACAACTACACACAGACACATGCATATATGTACACAAACCAAGCACTTTGACTCACAGTTTATGAGATAATTGAATTCAACAGTAAATTGAAAGATTATTTTTTATGCCCAAGTGAATCTGTAAAAGAAAATATCTTTACCCGTATCTTGGGTCCAAAGCAATGGCCCTGGGGTGTTCCATGGCTCCTGCAATTAGTGTAGCTCTCAGAGAACCATCCAGTTTGGCCACTTCTATTTGGTCCAGATTGCTGTCTATCCAGTATATGTTGCCTGCTATCCAGTCGACTGTGAGCCCTTCTGGGGTAGCCAGGCCATGCTCCACAACCACTTCAATTGCACTGACACCTATAGGAGAAGAGAAACCAGTGCAGGCACCGTTCAAGAAGTGTGTTAAGCACAAAGGCAAAGCTTTTCTTGTGGTTGGCAGTACAGATACTGTTATTTCAACTTAGAGAGAAATAGTGCAGAAGTGTTACCTGGCACAGAGGAAACTAACAAGTCTGAAATTTAGGATTACTGATATTCATTACTAGAAAACTTTTATCTTCAAATCCTTTCAGTATCAGTGGAATGAAAATGTTAAACAACTCTGAGGCTAATGACAATGTTGAGGTTGCTAAAATAGTTATTTGTTGTTTCTGACTTTTTGGACAGAACTAAGCATTTTGGAAATACTAATATTATGCTGGTTAAAATCAGTGCAATTTAATCCAAATGTTGATCTTCACAGGTAAAATATAGTAAAGAGTAAAAGTCCACCTGGAGCAACACACATTATAACTGATCAGCCCACTCTTTTTTTCTTTTTGGAAGCATGACAGATAATAGGCATTAATGTGTTTAACCTTTATAAACCCCAGATCACACCCTCCATCCCAGGTTATAAGACTTACAGGATATAGCAAGGATGTAAATAAAAGGCATTAATGTGGTCTGAATATAAATGAGCAATTTGTCCATTAAAATTCTCATTTGTTCACTACTTAATTTCTTCTCAATTTCAACTTGAAAATAACTTTTCTAAAAGTATAACTTATAGTTTGTAACATTGCTATCAAGTAACAGTTGTTTATAGACATTTTAACAGTGTGTTTGTTAAAATAGTTTACTAGTTAATCCCATGGATATGAATATATCATTTAAAATCAGTATCTTGATATGTGACACAAGATACAAATTCACATATCATAAATATATTATGTTTTTAATAGAATCATTCTTCAAAATCACAAAGGTAAATTAGAGAGGAATTAACAATTTCGTAGAAATATCTTGCCCTTGTAATGCTTACATAGATGCAACATTTCAATAGAAGTATTATAGATATTTGTGTCAAAGTCTTGCTACTTAAGAAAAGTTTAGTTTAGACAAAAAAGATAAACCAAATGATAGCAAAAAATATTCAGCTGATATGAGTACTCTTTGAGACAATTTTAAAATTATTTCTTTGCAATATGCTAAAAGATGGTAATAAAATAATAAACAAGTGCTTTGTGCTCTCCAAAATTGGACTACTAGTATGTAGCAGCAAGTCATTTTTTTCTTGTAAATCAATTTCTTCCATGTAACTCCAAGGGAAAGAAGAGTCATGATTGAAAATGCTGTGAACGGCCTGGGCCTTCATCACTTCCCAGCCCAACACATCTTAACACATGGGCTCAATACTCCTTTTTGCATATATGAGAGAAGGATAAAGAATCAAAGGTGAAAGATTAATTGACACTTCTGATTATAATTTTTTTTTTGAATTTTCAATTAAAAAGTAAAAGTAAGCAATATTTTAATATGTGTACCTCCACTTTCAGAAAGCTTGCCTCGGTATATTCTGTCTTCTACAACATCTGTCCAATAAAGCAAACTTTGATTGAAGTGAAAATCAAGTGCTATAGTGTTTCTCAATCCAGGAACCAGCAGACTGTAGTCTCTCTTATGAAGATCAATCCGTCTGATCTCATGACGAATGGAAAAGATGATAAATGCTTCAAAAGGATCTGAAATTAAATTGATATTTAATAAGCTTATGAAAATATTTATATACTTTGGTAAGTGGGATAATTGCTTTAGGTCAAAATTCATTATTTACAGGTTTAATTTATTACATAATTTTTCATCATTAAGGATCAATTTCTTTTATCCACAATTATTTAAAAATCTGAAAAACTTAGGTTTGTATGTATTCATCAGCTTGATGGAAGTATTTCGGATTGCATGTGAAAACCCCACACTGTACCCCAGAAGTGCATTAATGTACATAGTTACCATACAATTAAAAAAAAAAAAAAGTATTACTATGTTTTTTTTTTTTTATCTCCAATAAGGTAACAATAAGTTTTTATTCCTTGGATTTATATACAACTGATACTGATTAAAGAATACAATAATTATTGCCAGAGAAAGACACAATGGGAGATTTTCTATTTTCTTAGGATTGCAGGTGAGAACCCAAAACTCAGAAAAATGACTATAGAAACTGCTAAGATTTGACTAAAACTAGCTCTGTTATTCTTGGCCTAGCACATAACTATAGATACACAGAAGAGAAATATCCAACAAAAGAGGATTTTTATGAAGACTGTTGTTGGGCTGGAAGTTAGGGAGTGCAGGGCTTCCCATAAGAGTGAAGATGGTTTTCTACAGAGTTCAAAAAATCATGACTATTTCTTTTTTCATTAGTTTTAGATCAGGCCTGTGTGGGGCAAAAAGGAATAAGTTTTGAAAACAGAAATGAGATTAAAGTTCCTTTTTAAAATTCTGTACCTAAAATATCTGAAGGTTATTCAACGTACCTTATTTCAAAAGTGTATCAACGAGTATTGATTTTTTAACATGTATTAATTACTGTGAGACACACTGATGGGAATTAGGTATGAATTCAATTTGATAAATATTTACATATACACCAATATTTCTCTAGTTTCCATGTTATTGACAACTTTCTAACTTTACATTAGAGAAACCAACTTCCATCCTAAGTCTAAGTAAGTCCTGTGAATATGGGCTGCCATGTTATGCCTATTCAGTGAGTCACCCAAGGGGTAGATGTAAGACATGAGTCAGGTTTGATAACTCCCAGAAAATTTTACAAGTGGAACGTAAAGACTTTCTTTTCCTCTGTGGCAGTGGTTCTCAACCTTCCTAATGCCTCAACCCTTTAGTACAGTTGCCATGGGTTGCGACCCACAGGTTGAGAACTGCTGCTCTATGATCACAGATCTCCAAGCCCAGTGTTCATATCCCTGTAGTTTGAATGAGCCTGTTTGTCATAGCAGTAAAAGAGAAAAAAATGACAAAGAATAAATAAAAAAGACCTGGATAGAAAACATATCCTATGGATATTTAAATTTATAGCTCTATTATCCTGAAGGCTTGTTCTTCTCTGGAAAACCCCTATAATTTTCCCATTACTTGAGTATGTTATCCAATGCACTCAATTATATTTATTCAACTTAATTTGGACTTAGATTCCGTTCACTACAAACTGGTTACCTCTTTTATTAATGTCATCTACTGGGAGAAGACATTCCTAATCTAATAAAAACTCATCTCTATTATTCTATATCATCACAGACTATTCTCAGTAAAGTATATTTTAAAATCAGTACTTAATTGTTTATCACCTCTTTTCCTCGCCAGATCACAATCTCTGTGAAAACAGAAATCCTATTGGTTTGCTCATTTTTATATCCCTGACACTGAGCACCATGGACATCACTAATACCAGTTCTTAGCTCTGGCTGGGTGCTCTTGATGTAGGGGGGTCATCTGACATCTTTTTTATTGGACCTGAACCTGCTTTAAGAAGTTTTCCCAGCACATTAAATAAATATGTTCTGAATAGATAAATGTAGAGCAGAACTAAGTCCATCCAAGACTAGCTTTTCTTCATAAACTGGGAGAGAATCCAAGCATGGGAAATGCCCAGTCATGATCAGTAAAGCCTCCTAGTTGACTTGTAGCTGACTACAGAGTATCAGAGAGCCCAACCAAGACCACAGCTGCTCTGAAGATCTTCAGACTAAATGACTACAAATTATTCATATTGTGATCACTTTAGGTATTGCAGCTAATTATTGCAGAGTTCCCTGGTGTTTAGTGCAGGATGTTACTATGACAATAGCTAACTGACAAAACGTACCCTAAACATCTACAGTATAACTAGTTTCAAATAGCTCCCAATAAAACAAATACTCATACAATTTAAAATCCAGAAGGAAGCTATTTTAAGTAAAGAAAATATTTGTGTTGGATACATAATTGTTTGAAAGAAAGAATACCTAGTTTGGGGTTAGCTCTTCTATCAGGTCATTAATATAGTTGGAGTTAATTTTTGTACATGTATGAGGTAAGTTCCAACTCATTCATTTGCATGCAATAATACATTTCCCCTAACACCATTTCTTAAAAACACAATTTTCACCACACTGATGTTGGGGGAGGAATGTATCATAGACCTGAATATAGGAGCTAAAACTGTATAATTATTAGAATACACAGCTACATAGCTTGGTGGCCTTCATTAGACAATAACTTCTTTGCTATGCCACCAAAAGATAAGCATCAAAGAGAAAAAAATAAATTGAAAGTCATCAAAATGATAAATCTTTGTGCTTTAAAGAGCACTATCAAGAACCTGAAAAGACAACCCACAGATGGGAGAAAAAAATATTTCCAAAACATATATCTGATTAGGGTTATATATCCAGAATATATAAATAACAATTATGATTCAATAACAGACATATAAATAAGTCAATTTAAAAATGTACAAAAGATCTATATGGGCATTTGTCCCTGGAAGATATACAAGTAGCCAATGAGCACTTGAAAAGATGCACAACAGCATTGGTCCTTAGGCAAATGCAAACCAATAGCACAAGAAAAGATGATTATAATAAAAAGATGAAGGATAACAATTAATGGCAAAGATATGGAGAAATTTGAATTATATACTGCTGCTTAGATTTTAAAATAATGTAATCATTATGGAAAACAGTTTGACTGCTCCTCAAAATGTTAAATATTAGGTGGGCCAAGGTGGCTCATGCCTATAATCCCAGCACTGTGGGAGGCCGAAGTAGGTGGATTGTCTGAGCTCATAGGTTCGAGACCAGCCTGGGACAGAGCAAGACCTCATCTCTAAAAGTGGCTGGGCATTCTGGTGGGTACCTGTAGTCCCAGCTACTCTGGAGGCTGAGGCAAGAGAATTGTTTAAGCCTAAGAGTTTAAGTTTGCTGTGGGTTGTGATGCCATGGCACTCTACTGAGGGTGGCATAGTGAGACCCTGTCTCAAAAAAAAAAAAAGTTAAATATTAACTTACTGTGTGACCCAACAGTTCCAATCCTGGTTGTGCACCTAAGAGAACTGAAAATGCATGTCCCCACAAATTTGTACATGAATATTTGTAGCAGCATCATTCATAATAATAAAAAAATGGAAATAAATCATATACCATGTTTCCCTGAAAATAAGACACTGTCTTATATTTATTTTTTTCTCAAGAAGACACACTAGGGCTTATTTTCAGGGGATGTCTTATTTTTGTTAAGTATAATACAACAATCTACATTTATTCAAATACAGTTAAGTCATCTTCTTCTGGAACCTGACAGGGGGAGCAGACCTTATTGGTGGGGCTGGTGCTAGTGACATGTGAACTCCTTTCCCCTAGCCATTTTCACGTGCCCAATAGGATGCCTGCAACCGGTTACCACATGTGCACCCATGCAAGTGTCAACAGCTTGGAGAAAGGAGCTGTGGAAGATAAAAAGTATTCCGGTCTTCCATACCCCTCCACATAGAAATGCATGGCATGGCTATGCAGATATGCTGTATAGCCACGCCCATCACTAGGTCTTACTATCAGGGTAGGGTTTATATTTAACAAATGCATAGAAATCCTGCTAGGGCTTATTTTGGGGGGTTGGTCTTATTTTTGGGGAAACACAGTAATCACCAACTGATGAATAAACAAATGAAGTGTTGTACATCTGTGCAATAGATAAACATGGTGTCCAGGAAGTCGCCATCCACAGGAAAGTTCTAACAACAGGTATCCTGAAAGAGGTGGCCAACAGTCAGAGAATATTAATAAATTTTTATAATGAGTATTTTATTAAAAAGATACATTAGGTACATGAGCAATTCCCCATTTTCCATTTGTATGAAGATGTTTGGGATGCCCTGTATTATTCATCAATAAAAAGAAATGAAGTGCTGATGTATGCTAAAACAAGTGAAAGCATTATGCCAAGTTAAGGAATCCGGTCACAGAACACTTATTGTATGATTACATTGATATGAAATGTCCAGCATATGCAAATCTATGCAGGCAGAAAATAGATTGGTGGTTTTCAGGGCCTAGGGTGGGGTATTGATGGAGACTGATTTCTAACAGATGGAGTTTGTTTTGGGGGTGATTAAAGTATTTTGAAATTAGATAGCAGCAATGATTATACTGAATTATGTACTTTTAAAGAATGAATGCTATGGAATATGAATTGTATTTCAATTTGATATAAAAATATAAAAAAAGAATACGAAAACTTGTAAAGGGCAGGGAGGTATACAAATACTTTCAATTCACTGTTAAAAGTCCAAGTTCATATTAAATCACATGATGTTTATCTTATTCAGATTAATCCATATAACTATATCCAGATTAAAAAAAAATTCCATCTATATAAAGAAAGACAATATAACATGCCAACAATTTAGTGCTATTTCTTTTATGTGTATTTGTGTTAGCTGAATAAAAATATAATTCATTGTTTAAAACATTAATACAACAATATTTTACCTGAAGTATTAAAAATATCAAAAAAGAATTATTAACTCAAAGGAATAAGAAATAATAATGAAAAACAATAGAAATTGAATTGATAAATTATAATAAGAGAGATTATTAAGAAAACTTAAAACCGTTTTTTAAGAGTAATAAAATATACATAGACCTATGGGTAGACACATATGCACCCACACAAATGGAGAAAGATCAACGAATAATAGAAAGAATGGGAATCAAAAAACAACAAAGAATACGGGAAATACAAAACAAAAGAGTGAGACATGCATTTTAATAATGAATTTGAAAATAGGTAAACTGAACTGTTTTCTAGAGTAGTGTGTTTCCCAAATTAACTTAAAAAGAAATAGAAAATCTATTGCCTAATGACTAATAGGTAGATTAAGATCTATCTATAATCATTATGAGCATTGATTCAATAGTAAAATTATACCCTTCAATCAAATGTGAAAAAAATGAAAACCAACAAGACTCAGAGAAATTTGTCACTCTAAGTTATGTCCATAGACTAGTGTCAGTTCATAGACTGTTTGCTAATAGTTCATAATGAGATAACAGCAGAAATTGAGAGTATTAAGAAAATTTTATACCGATTAAAACAAGAGCAAGACCATATCCACTATATTTGACAAAATAAGAAGTCCAAAATTATTATGATATCAAACATAGAGTATTTTCTATATGCTAGCATTATTCTTCACTTTATAAATACCGACTTAAGCAGTCCTCACAAAGCCCTATTAGGTGAGTGATAGTATCAGTTCCATTTTGCACTGGAAGAAACAGAGGCATCGTGAATTATATAACTAACGTGCTAGAGTCACACAGCTAATAAGTGGGGGAGAATGAGTGTGAGTCACTACAATTCCTATTGTTGATAATGATTTTGAGAATCAGGACCTATCATGATTCAACTTTTGTACATTTTCTTCACAAGTACACATCAGAAGACCATTCACTACAACATGATTTGATATAATAAAATACTAGAAGCAATTGTGAGGGCCATGAATAAGACAGGGTTGGCAAAATTGTGATCTTTTAATACAGTAGAATGCTATATAGTAGTTAAGAGGAATAAACAGATACATAAAGTTCTATGAATAAATCTCAACCATACTTGAGAATAAAGTAAGGAGAACTAGTTCTAGATGAGAAAACAAGGATACATGAATTGTGCAAATTTAAAATCACAAACATCACATGTTGTTTAAAAACACAAACTATAATGATAGAACAGATATACCAACTTCAGAAAAGCAGTTATCTCAGGGGGTAGAAGAATGCAGACAAAAGCAATTGCAAGGGCCGTGAAAGAGGGCTTCAAAGTTGTCTAATGCTTTATTACTTGTAGAAAACAAGTTAAATTATAAATGACAAATTCTAAATATTTAAAAATACTGACTGTGAATATATTATTCTCACTATTTTCAAGTGTGCTTCAAAGAGTTTCTGGTAAGAAAAGCGATCAAAACACATCTTATTTTCTCTGAACAGTTATCTTTATATTGACTTATCTTATTAAGACTACTTAAATGCTTTTTAAGTTCTTGAATTTATTACAGTCATTTTGGGTTGAGAAAGTACTTGTTTGATAATATTTACTTGATTATGCTTGGCTAAAATAAATCAGCTATCAAAATCAAAGTGTAAATTTTCAAATGTTTTCATATTTGAACTCTGAATCCAGGTAATTTCCCCAAGTGCTTTAGCTTACGAGATTATTGTTTCCCTGTTGAGAGAATAAACTCCAATACATCATTTCATAAACTAGTGGGCATTAATGAAGGTGGAATTTTAAAATCTCAAGTCTTACAAATGTTTTTACTTTAATCAAAAGAAATTCTATAAAAATGGTCATAAAATTCAATGAAGAATTTTTCAGTTTCAGTTTTGATATAGTTATCTCAACTTCTCTTGGGACAAACTCAGTTTTGCGTGAATATCAGTAAAATGTGAGGTGCCCATCCATTTTTACCGTCTTCTAACAATCCTTCCAGTATACCAGCCTGTCTCAGAAGTGATTGCATTTAACAGCTCAAGCCAGCACATCGTGCTCTTAATATAGAAGTGGCTCAGATTTTTTTTTTTTGGCTTTACTATATGTATGAAACAAAGACAGTTATAATTTAGATTTTTTATAGTAATGAATTTCTTGTTTACAAACGTAGTATGCTGCACAGTAGCTTTTAGAAAATACTCAGAAGACTGCACAGATCTATCTACAACTCTCATTTCTTTGATTTTTCTTTTAGTTCCCTACAGAATTGCAGAGTGATTTTCACAAGATAGAACATGAAAGTGGTGGATGAGCTGTCTAAGAAAAAAAGTGCTTCTATAGGTCTTTTCAGAGTAAACTGTTATTATAACCATACAACTAGCAATTCTATGTGAAATCTCCTGATTCTTCATCATACAAATATCATCAAATGAAAAGTGACATTACTGTTACAATGTTTTCTTTATTGCTATTTCAGAGATTTTCCCATCTTTTCTACTCTTACATTTAAGAATTTATTTGAATTCCTCTGTCCCATCATCAGACACATTTACTTTACATACTAGGAACTTATGAAGTTGTAAATGGTGTACCTTTTCTCCGGCTCAATGTATATTATTACTACCTTTTCTCCATTCCTCCTGCTGTAGCCAGATGAGGAAGAATGATAGCAAGTACCCTTGAGGTATATGTGCATGTGGATGGAGGAAATGGAATCCATGGCCAGGATAGACATTCAGTTATTATTCTAATCCATAAATTTATAAGATCATGTCATTAGGTGTGTCCATTTCTTAAAAGCCAAGTTTTGTGTTTCTTTACCCTTAACTACTGTCCTGAAAACTTCTGTATATATAGTTTTTAATAGTCCAGCTTTATATTTCAGGTTTCTCTTTCATTTTTTACAATCACCTTAAACATGTGGTAGGAATTTGCACTTGGTGGGGGGAGGGAAAGAAAGAGGGAGAGAGAGAGGGAAAGAGAAAGGGAGAGAGAGAGGAGGAGAGAGAGAGGGAGAGAGAGAGAGGAGGGGAGAAGAGAGAGAGAGCATCACTTATTGAGCTAAGGGGCAAAGCAAAAAAAGAAATTTTGCATTTCTAGGACAAAGCCCAGTGTTCTTTACTAGTTGGTATTTAATAATTTTTTTTATTATGTAGATGAATAAATGGTAATGATAAGAATCAATGAATGACTATTAAGCCCAGAAGACATATGATCTGAAGGAGATAAAAATGAATATGGGAGGAAAAAGAAGGAAACAAAGACATAAAGCAAAGAAAGGAATGAGTGAGAAAAGAAGAATAACACAGGCATCATTCAACAAAGGTCACCATGAGGGAAATTAATCGATGGGTGACTGAATGGAGAAGATATTTAAAATGTTTAATTTTTTTTAGAGACAGAGTCTCACTTTATTGCCCTTAGTAGAGTGCCATGGCATCACATCTCCCAGCAACCTCCAAGGTCAGGCGATTCTATTGCATCAGCCTCCTGAGTAGCTGAGACTACAGGTGCCCACCACAACACCTGGCTATTTTTTTTGTTGCAGTTTGGCCGGGGCTGAGTTTGAACCTACCACTCTTGGTATATGGGCCAATGCCCTACACACTGAGGCACAGGCACTGCCCTAAAATGTTTAATGTTTAGAACATAAAGTTAGTTCCTGCAAATTAATAAGAGAATACAGTCATCTTAATAGGAAAATGGTCAAGGAAATCTAGGGATGAGACAAGCACATGAAGAGGGCGTTCAAACTCATAAGTAATAAGAAAAATGAAAATGAAAGCAATGATATATCATGTTACACCTATATACGGGAGAAAAGATAGACAATTGAATGATA
The DNA here is from genome assembly GCA_963574575.1 of Galagoides demidoff. Taxonomy (NCBI): domain Eukaryota; kingdom Metazoa; phylum Chordata; class Mammalia; order Primates; family Galagidae; genus Galagoides; species Galagoides demidoff. The sequence goes on from CAUYQV010195983.1 coordinate 16,209, forward strand.
GGCGAACTTAGTATGTAGGTACTTAGAAAATGTACTGTTGATAGAGACGTAGACTGTTAAAATTCTGAACAGCAACTGGTACTACTAAAACATTGTTATAATAGTATAAGTACATTTTGTGAGCCAGTAATATTTATCCTAAAGAAATTTTCATAGATAAATGTATGCCTATGAAAGTATTATGTGTGCAGAGAGTTGGAGGCAAATTGAGTCTACTTATACGGCAGAAAAGATAAGCATAAAAGATGGTTACATTCTATGGGATGCTGGAAAATGATTAGAAGTAATAGATTTTAGACACACAGCATAGGTATCAAAAACAATGCTAACTGGAAAAGATAAATGAGAGTGTGTACCACATATGACAATATCATTTAGCTTAAATTATTCTTAAAGGATAGAATTTTGAGGAGTGTACATGATAGTGTTATACTGGAAGGTGACAGATGATAGCAGAGTATATAGAGAAGATGATTAAATAAAGTAATATTCATGAGAATACTTTACATATTAATGGTCATGCATTTACTCTCATTACTAATGAGGAAAATAGTAATAATGTACCTGGAGTGGAAACTCAGGAGAAGGATGAAAATTTATATAAATTAAAAATGTATGCATGCATGAAATAATATGTATGTTTTATAAGAAGATATGTGAACTATATTGGAATGGTTTTCTTTGGAGACAGAGGTAGGAGGAAAAGTAGGCTTTAGGGATAGAAGTAAAGAAAGCATGAAAGAGAGAAGTAAATGAGGAAAAGAAAGAGCTTATATTGGCAAATGATAATATTATGCCAGAAAGAGAGAAGTTTAATTAACTAAACACAGTGTACATAATCTCCAACAGAGAAATATAGGATGAGATAAACAGAGATAATAATTATAAGAAAAGTATTGAAGAAAAGAGAAAGAAGAAGCTTTTGCATTCAATAAGCATTTGCTGTAAACATTTTATATGTCTCATAAGGAGTATAAAATAATTTGATCTAATCTCAGCTTTTAAGAAACTTGGGTCCAAGTGGCGACAGAAGCAAGTTCCTGAAACACTGATGTTCAAAGGCATTGCAGGAGTGAGGACACACAGCACAGAGAGTGGCGTGGTCCTCACAGTGAACTCTAAAAGCTCAGGCTTTGGAGTCAGGGGAACGAACTGGGAAACCTTTGCTCTGACATCTCTTAGTCACAAGACCCTGTGAAGATGAAGTAGCCATTCTGGATCTCAGATTCCACAGGCGTAAAATCAGGTCCAAGAATATCTAACTGGTTTCTTAGGTTATCTACGGTATCTAAGTGTTTGATAAATGGTAGCAATTAATAACATTATAATAATTAGCTTAAGTTATTCTGAGAGGAGAGAGTTTTGAAGAGTGTATTGGATACTGTTATTCTGGAAGGTTATTGATGATAGTAAGCAGAGTACATGAAGATGATTAAATTAAGTGATATACATGAAAGCACTCAGTGTGTTACAGGTCATGTCTTTACTGTAATTACCAACGGGGAAAATAGTAATAATGAACTTGGAGTGGAAACTCACAGAGGAGAATGATGAAAATTCAGTTTGGAGAAAGACGATAGGCAAAAATGAAGAAAGCCCTAAGCAGCTGGCACAGAGTGTGAGGCTCATTTCCCAGATAACAGCTGCCTTTAAAATTGTGAATGGAGACTGATACATAAAAGTGTTATTTTACTGAGATAAATAAGGGGATTGGTGAGCAGACTATAAGGCACCATAGCCCCTTTCCCTGATCTCTTCGCCTTTATCTCTCACTGTCCCCCAGGGTAGCACATTTGTTTATCATCACTTTATTCATTACTAGGTGTCAAATCCATCTCTAGTAATTCTTGTCTACTACATCTGGATTTCCCTTTTGCTTTGTCAATAAAAATATTATGGGATAAATAAAATTTTAATATTCCCTTCTTAAGAAATGGAGAAACCAGAGGATGAAAACGAAGAGGTTTCCATATTGAGGTAGGAGGACCATTGGAACCCACATGTCTCTCAGCCTGCGGTGTGGGGTGGGGGCTGCTCAATTGTGGAGAGCTGGAGCTGAGAGACACCGCAAAGAGAAGAATAGGATGTGGAGGAAGATGGCAGAAGGGAACTGAAGACATCAGAGGAACACTGACATTATGAGCCCTGAAGACCAGAGGAAAATTGGAAATGCTGACAGCACTATGAATAATTAAGGGATAAGAGAAAAAATATAGTTAGCCAATTAATTTTGAGTGGCCAGATGATACCTGGGGAAGTAGAATTGAAGAGTAAGAAAAAGAGTGTAGCTAGAAATATAAACGCCATGCAAATTAGATTTGGGTGATAATGGAAATTCTCCAGTGGAAAGGGGTTTGTCAAGAAAATACTTATCAAAGCATGTGCAAATTAAGGTTTGGGTAATGGGCTCATGTGCCAAAGGCAATTGCTATCCTTATGCATTTTGTGCTTATATTCATAATATATTTCATAAAAACTGATGTACATTGGAAAATAAATGTAATGTTAAAAACCTAAAAGTATAAAAACATGAGAGAATAATAAGAAAAAAATTTTGGTCGGAAAACCTAATTTAATTGAAGCTAAGAGAAAATAAAGAGAACTACAATGTTCTTTATATTGTTACTGAAATATGCTGCAAATTTTCTTAACAAATAGCAAAGAAACCAGAAAAGAAAATGCAATCAGTAGCAATATTCCGAGTGTTCATATGTTAAAAAAATCTAATATTTCAGAGAAAGTGATTAATAAATTATGAATTAAAGAAGGAACATGTAAGTAACTGATAGAGTATTGAGATCTCCAAGAAAATAAGATTTATAAGACATATTGAATAAAAATTGAAAATCATAGAAGTAGTATTTTTTTTTTTTTTGCATTTTTTGGCTGGGGCTGGGTTTGAACCCACCACCTCCAGTATATGGTGCCAGCACTCTACTCCTTTGACCTACAGGCGCCGCCCTATCATAGAAGTAGTATTTATGGAAGACCATCTGATTTAACTAATAAGGTATTTCGAGTAAACTTAAAGGAAATAGAATCAGTTCTTCAATTTAGCAAAACTGGATTGTAAAGAATTTATGAAGGAAAATAGTGATAAATACGAAAATATGAAAGAGCTACAGGGAAGAATCCAAGGGAAAAAAGAATGGGGCATTTATGGCTCTAATCTGAAGCATAATGACTACTAATTTTTAATTTACATTAAAAACTTAAAGAAGAATTAGCACAGGTGTTGCATTCCACACAACACATTTTAAAAAGAAGGACTCAACTGAGTAATGGAAAGGGGAAAGAGGAGAAAGAAGAAATTTATTTTTAAAATCCAATAGTTATTAGTCAATTCATTTTTATTAAACTATGCCATTTGCTGTTTTGCTAAAAAAGATGGGGTGAATAAAATTGGTATTATTTTCAATATTTAACAAAACATATTGTCTATAAATAATATAAATGCTGACAATGACATAGATACATTATATGTTTTGGGGAAGCTTTAATTGCTAGCAGGTTCAATTGTCCAGATACGAAAACCTTCAATTTAACTTGATTTTTATTTATTTATTTTTTGAATACAGGGTGTCTCTCTATCACCCAGACTGGAATGCAGTGGCAGCATCATAGCCCTTAAACTCCAGGGCTTAAACAATCCTCTGCCTCAGCTCCCGAGTTGCTGAGTGCTACCCCAAACTGAAAAACTAAGAAGCAGCCTGTGAAACCTTCTCCTGCCCTCCTGTCCCTAGTTCCTCATTCTTTCCAGATGCTAACCATAGAAACTAGAATCCCTTTTCCCCGAGGTGGGTCGTAGGAAACAGAATTTTTATCCCCAAGCCAACAGTAAAGCCTAAAATATTATTCTAACTTATTTTCACCTTTCTGTCTAAAAGCTGACCATAAAGAGATTTTCTGACCTACCTTTGTCCAATGGCAAAGAATGAGAAGGGTCCTCACTTATACCCAAGAAGGAGGAAAAGAATGCCGCACAGAGATGCCAGGAACGATCTGAACAGACAGGCCTTGCTGTTTACCTGCTCAGTCGTCAACATGAGATCAAGCCCTGTTGTCCAATCTTATTTCTACATGTCTTTCCATAATTCATTGAGCCTAAGCATAAAAATGAGTAGTTTTCTCTCTGTCTCTTATCTTCATTCTGAAGGCTCCCACGTAACATAAAAATATGATGAAATAAATTTGTATCTATTCTCTTGTTAACCTGTCTTTGTTAGAGGAGTGGCCGTTGTGACCCTTATGATGGACACGAAAGGGATCACCCTCTTTCTGCCCCTATCTTTCTGAGTTGAGAAAAAAGGAGTCAGTTTCACTAGAAGAACTTTTTGCAACTGGACACTGTATTCAAATGTTAAATTAATATTAAACATAAGTTATTATTTAGTACACGTGGCACAAATCATTCTAAGTAAGTCAAACATTTTGCCATCCGTATCAAATATATTAAGCCAATTCTCATGGAAAATATGATCATAAATATGTCTGAGGTTAAAGTTTGATCTGTAGTGTCCTTGCTTTGAGCATGTAGATAATTGAAAAGATTGTTGTCATCTCAGCAAACTGCTTTTCTTTCAGTTTCTCATGCCAATTACTCTGTGTGACAATTTTGAGGAAGAAAGTGCAGGATAAATATTTGTAAGACTTCTGCTCTAGGACTCAAATATTAATGTTCAGGAGAAAACAACTAAAAAATTACACCAAAAATACAAAATCAAAATTATAAATAAAAGATTAAAATAATTAATTACCCTCTGAAAATTATAATAATGGATTGCATATTATTTTCCTAGAACGGGACTGGATAGTATATAAAATACAAGACAAATTCTATGACTTGATTCTTACTTCAAGATACTTATTAATTAATATTCTGTTGCAAAAATAAGCAACAAGGAAAAGAGATAGCTAGGAATATAAAACAGCCAATTAAAAATGTGACTATGGGCTCAGAGACTATAGCATAGCACTTATGGCACCAGCCTCATACACCGAGGCTCGCAGGTTCAAACCCGGCCTGGGTCAGCTAAACAACAATGACAACCGCAGAAAAAAATAGCCATGTGTTGTGGCAGGCTGGCACCTGTAATGCCAGCTACTTGGGAGACTGAGGGAAGAGAATCGCTTAAGCCCAAGAGTTTGAGGTTGCTGTGAGCAGTGACGCTACAACACTCTACCAAGGGTGACATAGTGAGACTGTCTCAAAACAAATAAACAAAAAATGACTATGTATTTTCATCAACAGTATAGTCTAGACATGGAAAGAAGAAATAAGTGGAGAACAAGATTACTTGGATGAGGACTTAATTAGTGAAGGAAGTCTTAAGTACATCCAAGTCTTCTAGAGATAAGAGGGAAAAGATCAAACTAAGTCACAGGAACAAAATTAATACAGGTTTATGATGTATGGCTTTCTAGTAGTCAGATAAAACTTGTGGACCCCTTCTCAGAAAGTTTTATAAAGTACAAAAAGACTAAGAATAATCTTTTGAGTATATACAGACAAGGAAATGAATACAAATGCAATTATCAAAATTAAACACAAAACACTTTTGGATATAGTAGTAAATTTACTTATTTATTTATTTGATGGCATCAAATTTAAAATTTTATTTGATAAGCTATTTCAGACCCTATTGTGATTCCCTTTTATCTGGGAAAAAGTTGACAAGACATTCCCCAGAGAAAAGACCTTTTTAGTCTATGACCGTATCACCTTGACCTCCTCTGATCTTGGAAGCTAAGTCAGCAGATAGAGCCTGGGGAGTCCCTGGACAGAAGAATAGATGTTTTTTGCATTTGATCACATCACCCAGCAGTGGCTCTAATGACTCCCATTACTGAATTAGTAGTGGGACTCAAAGCCTGAAATATCTGCAGCAACTCTGAAGTGACACGAATACCCTATTACTTCTATTCAAGACAAATTTATAGTTGCTGCTGACTTCTGTGGAATGTGGCATATCTCACAATTAAGAGAGATGTTAACTTTCAGTTAGAAGTGAAAGAAAATAAAGGTGTAATATTTTCTCTAACAAAGTCCATGGACCGTTCAATTCTGCCCACGGACCTCTAAGTTTCCTGTGGACTAAGGAATCTCAGGCTAAGAATCCAGAGGCGTTGATGATATGCCAGACCCACTTCTTTAAACACCTTACTGGTATTTCTAGTCATTCTTACAATGCGATATAAGAAAGAAATGAAGCTCAAAAAGTTTTACATAACCCACCCAAAGTCACATAATGAATGTCAGCTATAGGATTAGAGTTTGAATATCACATTCTAAAGTTTTTCATTGTTTTTCCCACCACTATGAAATACCACCTAGAAAATCAGCAGAATGTTTTAAATTTCTAGTTAGAAGATAGATACAGCCAGAACAAGGAGTTGTTTTCAAAAGAAGTAGGAATAACAGTTGGAAGTGTGTGGCAGGGCCAGACTTTGGAGGGCTCTAAAAAGCATGCACACGTGCAGGGAGAAATAAAGGAAATGTTTTAGGACATACAAAAATAAGCCCATAGAGGGTATTACAGTGAAGTGATGTTTCAGAAAAAAGTGATCTGATGGTGACAATCCATCCAATTGTAACCATAAGGATTATTATAATACTTTCTGTTCAGAATATTTTGGAATACATCTCAAATCACATATTTTTGTAAAGGCATTATCCAAAATTAGTTGAACTCTTTTAATAATTTTCAGAAGGTGTTTTGGGTTTTCCCTCAAAATTTATTTGTAAATATAGTAAGACATGGGAAACATCTACTTACCAACACTCGTGCAACTTTCACCATCTTCGTCCAAATTCCACCCTTCATAACAGGAGCACTTGACTGTGTGCTTATGCTGCTCACACACTTGACTGCACTTGAGGTGATTGCTACAGTAATCCACGATTTCACACGTTTTATTGTCTTTGCTGAGTTGAAGTCCTTCAGGGCAGGAACATACAATTCCTCTTCCAGGAACAACAGAACAGTGGTTACTACAGCCTCCATTGTTCAAAGAACATTCATCTACGAAAAGAAAGGAATAGAATATAGGTCTTATCAATTGCTTTCCTCAGTTAAATACTAATCATGGAACTCAATTCTCCAGTTAGAGTCAGGATGTTATAAATAAATACAAGAAAGCCCTCTTTGGGTTTTTCTCCCAGGGGCTGTTGTAGAAATGACAATAAAATATAATCATGATCAAATTTAATTCTATATAATAGAATATGAGAATGGAAAATATTTATTTCTATAAAAATTTGGTGCATAGTTTGCCTTATTCCACAGATGCAAAATAAACTCAATGCTTCTATTATTACTGGAAATACTATGCTGAGCCTTTTAGCAGCTGTGCAAAATCTATTGTACAGGTATTCCAAAAAGGATGTAAACACATGGATAATCTGAATATTTGACTTATCTCAATGTTAAATAAATATCTACATATGTATGTATGCATATGTAAACATTATATATCTATATCCATATCTTTATCTATATATCTTTTTCTACATCTATAGTCTGATATACTGCAAATGAACAACAGATTACTTTGTCCTTTACTAGCCTCAGACACTGTGCCCTATATATTGGTTATTATGATTAATTCATTGAGGTCATGGAAAAAATAAATAGTACAATCTTTCTACCTTATTAACAAATTCTAGGCTCTATGATGGTATAGAAAATGTCTTACCCGTTTATCTGGGTATACTACACACATAGCACAGCATCTAACACTGAGTAAGCAGTTAAAAACATTTAATGAATTAAAAAAATAGCACACTGCCACAAAATTGAGCCAGCATTGCTTACTTGGGAAACTCTCATATATCCTTGAGGAGAATAGTAGATAATTACTTTTGCAGCTACTCTATTACTTACCATTGTATAGTATGGAGTATGTAGTAATAAGGTCAAAATAAGGGGGGGTTGCTTTAAAAATATTTTGGGGTGGTTTTCCAAAGCCTGATTATATGTGTATGTTTTGAAATGTACTAAAAAAGCCTATCCTAATAATTGGTAGATTGCAGTAATATTTACCTATATACCTCAAATATTTCCTTCTGTCTATGAAAATTATCCAGTTCAAAATTGGGCTGAAACATAAGGCTTTTAAAAACATTTCTACATTTTTAAAAGTTTTATATGGGTCAACTCTTCTTCATATTATTTGTCACCATCAAAGAAGTTACAGTAATAAGAAAAGGAAATGATTGCATTAACTGTTTTCTCTAAGAATTCAATTCAAGTTTTGTATTATTTTAGAAGAAAAAAATAGATTCATTTCTTGGTTCCTCCAAATATGTTTGTTCACCCGTAATCATAAGCATTTCAAAACAGCAGTTATTTCAAAGTATTTGCCCCATTTTAGTTCAACTGACATTCTTTTTCAAGAAAATTACTATAAAAAAATGTCATCATGCCCAGCAGGTGAAGAAAAAAATGTTACAATGCTTTTAGCTTATTTCAAATATCACTGTTCTCTCAGAACAGAAATGTGTCTAATACTATCTGTGGAAAAAGTCACAGATTTTAGGTTAAAAAAATTCACATTGAAATCTAAAACTAAGTATGTGAATTTAATGTCAATATTTGCATAGCTAGTCCCTGTGTTAGTATGTGACTTCTTTTAATTTTTTTTATTACCTCACATACCCGCTCTCCTTGACCAAACTCTACTCAAGCTCCTTTGAGTCCTCTGCTTGATCAGATTTCAGTCCTGGCCTGACCTATGAAACTCTGAGACTCTCAGAACCAGTGACTTCACCCATCCCCCACCATATACACTAAGAGACTTGAACAAACACTAGCGTGTTGTCTAACAGTTCATGTCTGTGTCCCTTGAATGACCTAAGCCCTTCTAAAGTGCCTGCTTGACAAAGTTCCTTGCTAACAGACCTAGTAAATCTTTTACCCCCAGAACCACCTTCTCAAGAACCTGAGAACTTTCCCTTTGAAATGCACTCACTTCAGCCGTGTGTGTGCCTTGTTCTGACTTGTTGCCACTGCCTCCTGTCATAAAGATAAGAGAAGTTGCTTTTTCCTCCAAATGAGCATCAGTTAAAAAACCCAGATGGCCTAGTCTCCTCCCTTAACAGGCCTAGAGTCCTTCTCTTAGCACACTTCAGCCTTTAAAAACTTTCCTGTGTGTGTGTGTGTGTGTGTGTGTGTGTGTGTGAGAGAGAGAGAGAGAGAGAGAAGCTGAGTTCAGTTCACACTAGGTGCTTTTCCTTATCACAATTATTACTGAATGAAACTTACACCACTGCCATTGCTTTTACTGGTGTATGACTTTATCTTTGACATAACAACAGGGATCAACACTGAACTAAATTTGTAAATGATTAAAGCCTCTTTTCATTTGTTTCTAATTGCATCGCTCTTTCTTTTTGGAATCAATTAAAAATTCCCCTGAACAGGTAAGCTCTTTACTAGGATTAGAAGATTTATATCAGTGGTGGATTCTCCTTTTCTTTATATACTTTGTATATTATCATAGAAAAGGCAATTTAATACTGATACAGGGTTCCCCCAATCAGGGCTGGACAGGGAGCCCCATTATCTAGGCCTGAGTGAGTCCAGAAACCAGTCTCATCACAGACCCCCCTCTCTAGGCACAAACTGACCCTTTTCAGGCCACATTCTCTGCGCTCAAGCAAGGTGATGAAAAAAGCAGCAGCCTGACTGGTATCTCTTCTGGGCAGTTCCTCCTGGAGTAGGGAGCACACATCCTACTGCTAGGGACACGTTCCTTTGGTAATTTTAGAATTATTTTCTGCCTGCAGGCCACTGGCCAATATGACTGTTCCAGACATACATTCCCCAAACCCCCTGCCCATAGGATAGGAGAAGCAGTATATAAACTTCTAGACAGAGTCCCATAAGGGCTTCCCCCTTGTTCTGATACTGGAGTTTCTGTTCCCTGTCTTTCACTTATCTACCTCTTTTATCTTTAAACAAATTCTGTGTTTTTGCTTATTCACGTGGTCCATGGTTTCATGTTTTGAACCCTGAGATCAAGGACCTGACACAGAAAAATTCCGGCTACAATACCTTGGCTAGTATTTACTTTTGCTCATCATTGTTGTAACTTGTCTACAACTTCAACTCTTAACACGCCACAGTGATACGATCACAATAAAAATATCTTTTTATGCTCATTGGTCCTTCCACACCAGCTTCCTTGTAACCTCTTTAAATCACCGTAATGTTTTGAAATGTCTGTTCCCTAGCTGATGGATAAAGCAGCTAGGTAAGAAAGACCTGATTTTTAATCTGAAAGTAGACAAATAAATGGGCTCAGAAGGAATTTCGTTTTTCCTCTATTACATTCCTTCTAGTTTGGAAAGTAGAGAACAGAAAAGTCTTTGTCTTCTTATCATTCTCTTCATTTTTCTCAAAGAGAATATTTTCTTGCTTTTCCCTTTTATTTACTCCATTTAACTTGAGGGATGATAAAAGATGAAAAAGTACTAATATTTTTTAATATCTTCTGTAAATCAGGCATTACTGCCACGATTACCTGATACATATCATTGCCTCCATTGTAATTATGAGGAAAAAGACATTTTAAGAAATTATGTTATCTTCTCAGGTGACTTACTCAAAGTAATTAAAGAATAGAATTTAAACTTGTCTACTTGGTATAGAATATAAATGTCTTAACATAATAACTAAGAAAATGCCGTGAAGGCTATGTTAACCAGTTTGATGAAAGCATTTCAAATTGTATGTAAAACCAGCACATCGGACCCCATGATTGCATTAATGCACACAGCTATGATTTAATTAAAAAAAAAAAGAATTTAAGCTTGTCAGAGTCTAGACTCTTTCCATAATTACACACTTTCTCTTTTAAGAGTATTGACACTTTCCTTCCTTTAGAATTATGCTTAACAATGTGAACTAAAAAATAAGATCTTAAGGCTCCCCCCAGCAGCTGACTGACCTGACCCCCTCTTGGCTCAGGGGACCCCATAAACTAAGTTGCTAGCTGAGAGAAAGTAGATATGACATATCTCCTCACATCCTCCTCAATTCTTAGAGGTGTCCTTTGTGACTCTCCAACAGCCCTAAGCTATGCAAGACATACTTGGGGTCCTCAGTATACATAAAAACCACTTGAGTCTAGGCCTGCACGCATAGTTTGTTTCTGATTAACAGACATTCATTGTAACTCAAACATTCCTTTCCCTTGACTGTCTATTAGAAACAGCCTACCTCTTTCAGCCAGTTGTCACTAAAGAATCTTTACATCCACCTATAATGTGTAAGTAACCCCCCCCCACACACACACACACATCTAAGACAGCTCATCTTTGGGAGCCAAACCAATGTGTGCCTTCCACGCATTGATTTATGACTTTACTTGTAATTCCTGTCTCCCTGAAATGTATAAAAACAAACTATAACCCCCGCACAGTGAGTCCACTTGCTCAAGGCTTCTTGGGTGTGGCTCTGGATCATGGTCCTCAAATTTGACCCAGAATAAGCCTCTTTAAATTATTTTACAGAGTATGGCTTCTTTTCCATTAGCAACATTTATTAGCAGCCTTCATATAAAGTTGTTCTTAGATGCTCTCAGCAACCTATTCCATTACAAAGACCAAGCTGGGTGAGAAAGAAGTGAAGACAGAAAAATAAAACTCTTCAGATCTATTGTTTGTAAAATTTGTGTTGCTCAATTTTTGTTTTTTTTTTTACATTTGTTCTGAATCTTTTAATTTAAGTTTTATCTTCATTGAATGAAGCCTTGCATTTATTATTACAAGGTTATTTTGTAGGATTACAGACTTTTTGAGAGAAAGGTTATTTTAAATTAAATTTAGAAAAAACAGTCTTTTTGGTAACATTCAGCATGTTATTAATGCTCATTTGAGATCAAAATATGATAATTTTAAGCTTAAATATAGTTGACTACTTTCAATCATTCAGCTTTATTATTTCCTAAAGTCATTTTCTCACAGCCTCAAGTCATCTCATTATTGTTCTTATCATTCTATAAACTCTCTTCATTACTCTACTGATGTCACCTTCAGTATTATCTAGAAAACATGTGTTTTAACAATCTACTTGATAAATCTCTAACCTCGTGAGGAGAAGGAAATGTAATTTTATTTTATATGTGCTGGCTGACTTAAGAGAGATGGCTAGTCAAAATGATTTTAAAGCTCATTGAAATCATTATTTTGCAGTTTTAAAATTTCAAAATATTATGGGGATATAAAGAGTTTTAACTACATAAATTGCTTTCATAATGCTTGATGGAGGCAGGGCTAAAATTGTGCCCATCACCCAGACAGCATTCACTGTACCTGCTAGGTAGATTTTCATCCATTATTTTAACTATTAGTAGATAAAGTACACTAAATAAAGCTGTTGTATGATGCAAATCTTTAGGGAAAAGTATATCAAATTGGGTAATATTCAACTGGTTTCATTATTGGTTGTTTTTTTTTTTTTCCTTTCTAAAAACCAGTTAATGTTGTATATCCAACATAAACTAGGGAGGTAGTAAACTCCATCTCATTGATAAGTAATAATGAAGTTTTCCTGTTCTGAGTAACCTCACTGACAATAAATAAGCAGTTCAATTGTGCAAATAGCATCGACAATCCAGAAATCTAAAAAATGAACATAGTTCTATCACTGTTAAGTAAATTAGAAATAGGTTAGCAATTTCTTTTGTTTTATTTTCAGAAATTCCTGATCATATTTAAAATAACTTTTTCCATGGATTTATAGAGCTTGTAAAATGCAGAGATGGTTGAATGCTACAAGTCACATTAAATATGATGAACAGAAGGAAAAATGCTACTATACTATAACTAAAAGGTTATAGTTTCCAGAGAGAAGTAAATGCAGTTAAATATGCAATACCACAAAGATCGCCTTCATCGGACCCATCAGGACAATCCCTTTGTCCGTTGCAGAGTTTCTCTGGCTGCAGGCAGACTGAAGTATCATTAGCACAAGGGTACTTGGGTGGTCCACACAAGAAACTGTCACAGTCATCTTCATCTGATTGATCTTCACAATCAATATCTCCATCACATACCCACGCTCTGTTGATGCATCTCCCTTAAGAAAACAGAAACAGCATGCGTTTAATTTTTGTAAGTAGGTCACTGTAATGAGTGGCCATTCATTGTCTTCAGTCAGCAGCAAAATTACTTGTCATTACTAAGAAATCTGTTTGCTGATAATTTGACAGTTTTTATCCTATGACAATATTTGAATACTTCTTATCCTTGTTGTTAATTGGCTATTAGTGTTTAAACCTTGACATTTTCTTTATTTGAAGTTATTGTCCTACTATATTTAATTGTTTTTCTTCTGACTAACTGAAAGTTTAATTACAATATACTTTTCAGGGTCAAACTTTAAAGATACATTTGTATATCAGAGTCTTCCAGAGGCCTAAATTTAGGGAAAGTCTATCCCTGCCTGTCAGAACCCTTAATTTCGGTAAATCTCGTTTTAGAGAGATAGTTCTCCTATATATATCTGTAACCTCAACACCTCAACTTCTCATTCTAGATCTATGTACATGAGTGCTCCTTCATAAAAGAATATCAAATGTTATTAAAATTTTGGTAGCTAACATACATACAGACATAATTTATAAAAATATGTTTCTTATTGTCTTTAAAAGAAAAAATGAAATGATTATTTTTATGTGTGTGGCTTTTCTTTTCTCTCTCTCTCTCTCTCTTTTTTTAAGAGATGGACCTTTGCTCTTGCTCAGGCTGGTCTCCAACTCCTGGGCTCAAACAATCCTCTCTCCTTGGCCGTCCAAAGTCCTAGGATCACAGGATGAGCCCCTGCTCCCAACTGAAATGATTATTGTTTAACCAACATGGTTCAAAAGTAACAGCATGAAATCCATAAGGAACAATGGTTGTTGTTGTCTCTATAAATGTTTTTTCATTGAAAACTATTTTTCCTCTTCGCAGTTTTCAATTTTCTTCTAACTTAATTATCTTTTCTAGATATATGGTGTTCAGGTATAATGTAAATTTAATAAAGTATCTAAATCTAAAGATAAATACTAATTATTGGCTGACTACATACCAGCATCTTATAAAATGAAAGGAGTTAATATTAATAATAAGAAAATGGAAAATATTAGATTATATACACATGTCTGAGTCATTATCTGTTTAAACGTCTTCATAAATCATAGACAACTAAATTAAACAATTAAAATATATGTGCAAAAATGGCAGAAATGTTTCATTTATAGAAACAGTTATAATTTTCTACTATTGTAAGTCAAATAAAAAACACGTACGTGATCAGCTGCAGTTACTAAAATATAATTGATGATATTCTACATAAGTTCTTAATAAAAATACCCATAAAATAAATATTGAAAGATATATCACTAATAGATTTGATATAAATGAAGAAATATTAAAACATTTGCTTTAGTATCATGAATAAAACTAATAATGCTGCTCTGGAAATACTAAGACAATTAGATAATAGAAAGAAAGGAGGCATAACAGAAAAGAGTATAAATATGTGCAGTTAATGTAATCAATAATTGTAAAATAAATAACAATTACAAGAAACTAAGAACACAAAAAATAGGTAACTAGTTTCAAAAATTATACAAAAGTCAATAGATTTCATATATATAAAGACCATGTAATTGAAAAGAAAGCAAATTAAAAATTTTATCATAAAATAAAATATTTTGGGTTAAATTGCATAGGAACTGCAGAACATTTTTAGGAAGAAAATTAAAAATTGTACAAGGAATCTCTAAATAACCCTTAAAGAAAGATATGGTTTAGTCTTAGAATAAGTAGCTTATTACTGTAATGATAATAATTTTCCCTAAATTAATACAACTTTAAAACAGTAACAATGTCAATACAACTCTCTAAGCTTATGCTGACATTAAGAAAATAAAACAGGGCGGCACCTGTGGCTCAAAGGGGTAGGGCACAGGCCCCATATAGTGGAGGTGGGTTCAAACCAAGCCCTGGCCAAAAACTGCAAAAAAAAAAAAAAGAAAAAAAAAGAAAAGAAAATTTAAAAAAATGAAAAAGAAAATAAAACAGTGAAAATTATTAGGAATCTTAAAAGAAAAAGCAAACTAATCTTGATGAATAGGAATTGCATATACTCAAATGTTTAGAAGTCAAGTGGCAGTAAAGTATTTTAATACAATGATATTAATAAACATGTCAATAACTAAATAGCATAAGATACTGGAAATAGGTCCATTAATATATGTAGTTTTAATATACAGAAATGCAGGTAGTTAAAATAGAGAAAAAAATTAATTACAAAAGTAGTGACGTAAGACCACTAATTAGCTATCTGGTAAAAAACAATATAGCTAAGTCTCTACTTGACTTATCACACCATGATAAGTTTTAGATGGATCAAGAGGTAAGCATTCTTAAATAATGATGATAAAAATACAAATATTAAGTTTAATTTTATAATATAAATTCAATAGTCAATAGAATATTTTATTATTATATTTGATGAAAAAGATATATTTTTTAAAATAGAGTTCTTTCAAATAAATATAATGATCACTAACCCAATATAAGTGGAAGATTCACAATGAAATAATAACTTACAAACATAAAATATTCAAAGTCTTTTCTAATTAAAAAGAGTAAACTAAGAGAACAATATGAGAAAATTTGTTCCTATCAGATAGATCAGGATCAAAAAGCTGGTTATTACAAAGATACCATGTAGATTTGACAGAGATGTAACCAACTGCACAAATATTGAGGGGGCTACAATTGGGATAACCTCCCTTTAGGGCAACATTAGAAAATCCAGCAGATGATAAGTGCATCAACTCTTCATCACAGTAATTCTAATTTTAGAAAAAAATTTCATTAATATGTTTGCTTGAAAGCAAAAGATGTACATACAAGGATATGCAGAGTCTAGAGTAACAATTTAAATCATCATTGCCTGGAGACATCAAATACAACATGTCCATATGTTGCAATTATGCATTTGAGAGAGAAAGAATGAGCCAATTTGCATAAGTTAGTGAAAAACACCTACAAAATATATTAATTTTTAAAGGCACGGAACTGAGTTTATGTAGGTTTTCTTACATGTTAAAATGGGTTTATCTACTTATGAATATCTCTGACTATATTTCTGTACATTTATCAATGTAAGTGCATGGATAGACTTGTCTATAAATGAATTATTTCTTGAGCACTAAACAGAAATATTTAAAAACGAGTGCCCATGGAGTGGAAGAATAAGGGACTGAAACCTATATTAAGATGGAGTTGCAATTTTTATTGAATACTCTATTTTTCTTCTCTCATGCACAATTTTCCAAAATACAGTGGCTCATTTGAAGAAAGTTGATGAAATATACACACATATGCTATGAAGTCCAATAGATTCAACAGATCTATTATAAAAATTACATGTTGAGGTTACTCTGTGCCTCACAGTTTCTTAAGAACTTTAGGACATATAAGTCCTAAAATCTGTTCCCTGTGACCAAGGAGTTATAATCTAGTCAGCAAGACAAGATTAATGCACAACATATAATTATAGTTTAAAATGGGAGAGACTATATTTCAATATTAGATTGCATGGAGTCATCTTCAAATATAGTAGAATGAAGGGAGAGTTCAAGAATAATATAAATTTTCATTTTTAGATTGTTTATCAGGATGGAACTTCCTTTTGACTCCATTATGACATGTTTAACCATTGACTCCAGAATGACCTTAGAATTGTTTCAGTAAATGCATTCATAAATCACTATTAGATTTTTAGTGACAGAATGGCAGTAAAAACCTTTGCCTGAAAAAGGTTAGAAAAAAGGCATATTCAGATGACTTTAAAACTTTAACATGGAATATATCACTAAAGGTATAAATAAATAGTTTAAATAAAATTTACAAGCTTGAATGGTCTCCTTCTCTCACTGATTTTTCAGGGGTGTTTGAAGCTGAATTGCTTCTCACTTTCTTATTTGTTAGGCTTTAATTCTTACTAAAAGTGGGTAAGAGGGTGACCCAAGTATAATAAGTTTAATCAAATTTCTGAATCATAACTATAAATTGAGTAAAACTCAAAAGCAAATGACCTCAGTAAATATGCTTTAGAAAGTGTTGATATTTTTTTACTTGACTCATATTAACATAAGTCTTTACCTGGTCAAGTTATTGGACATAAAATCTAAAATGACTAAATATGACAGATTTTTTTTATGCTCCCTTCCTTTATATAAGAAAGTAGAGATTTAGCTCAAATGATATTATTAAAACAAGTGTAATTAATAACATTAAAATATTTTTGTAAAATTTTTAAATATCCAATACATAAAAAATTCAGAATATTTAAAGTTTATAAAATGTGCACATGTAAACCACTTTGTGTTTACTAATTCTTACTAACAACATGCAGAAATTAATATTAATTGGGTTCTGCATAATAATTTCTCTATCATTTATTGTATTATTACCAACTTGGCAATTATGTGTATTTGTAGACTCTATTACGGTAACTTTAGTTTTGTGCTCTGAGAAAGGAAATAAGAATGGCCTAGTAACAACAACAACAACAATAACAAAACCACCAAAAGAGAAATAACACAAAGCAGCAAGCTGTTACAGTGACATCCAGTACAATCTCTCTCTCTCTCTCTCTCACACACACACACACACACACACACACACAGATAACATTATAAAAACTTCGATTTGTTTGCTTTGAAATATATAATTTAGGTTAAGTGCCACTAGAAAGTCAACAGATAAAAGTAATGAGTTTTTGTGAATCCCTAGAAAATATGCTAGTTTTCCTAAATAAATTGATAAGATATCTTCTAGAGTTCCTCTTTTCTCTATTAAACTGTTTTGACCATTAAAAATACATGTATCTTTTTGTAAAATGTTCATCTTGCTTTTATTTTAATGAAAGACAACCAATGCTGTAATAGGATAATTCTTGTTCAGGGATATGACTAGCAATTAATAGTAAGAATATGGGCATACGCAAAAGTACAACATATATTTGAGAAAATCTAAATGGATTTACTCAATAGTATACTTATAATGCCTTTTTAAATATTGCTTTTTGAACTGTAATCTTTCTTTTAATTTTTATACTATTAACCTTGAGGGTCACATACATATTTCACTAAAAATGGTTGGCTGCAATTTAGTTTGGGAAATAATTATTGTGCATTATGTGTTTGCCCACCAACTAAAAAATAGAGTAATATGGGAAAGATAAATTTCTAAACTTGTAAAGCAGTAAGTTTGGTAATGGCAAGCATTATAATATTGGACATGCAAAACAAAATATGATAAAAGCCATATAACCATCACAGAGTGCTATGGAATTTCAAGGGGTACAAAATATATATGATTGTGAAGATGAGAATAAGCTTTACTGAGAAATTATTTGGAAAGCAGTTTAGAAGGAGGGTAAAGAATTTTGTGTATGTAGACAAAGAAAAAAGAATTTTGTAAATAGTTGTTTCATGCATCTAGTCTAAACATTCGATTATATGCCCTCTGCAAAATGAAAAGTAAGTAAAATAGAACAAGTGAAAAGAATAAAGATTTAATAGTATAATGATTACTCCTGCTACTCAATGGGAAAATGTCAGGGGATATATAGTGAAAATCAATCAGTTCTTCCTTAATATTATCTGTGTTCCTTTTCTGAGTATATTCATTATAGATTTCTATTTTACATATGTGCTTCTTATTTTATAGTAAACATTATTTCTTAATAATATAGTTGTACTTATAAATTTTCCTTGAAATTATATACACAATACCATGTATATTGAGTTTTAAGGATTACTTTCGTGGGCAATTTTGAAAATAAGCAGATGCCAAATCTGCTTTCGTGGGCAATTTTGAAATAAGCAGATGCCAAATCTGACCCATATAAGATGCAAATTTTATCTAAAAGCATAAAGATAGGAAAAGGTAGCACCTGCTTAAAAAGCAATAATGAAGGAGTTTGGGGCCACAAATTCACATCATGAGATGTCTGAAACAGCAAAGGAGATTAGCTATAAGATTCAGACAATTTTGAAAGAAGGAAAGATTTTGAAAAAGTACATGTTCAGGTCACAGCTGAGATATAAGAGAAAGTCAAAGCTGTGTGTAAAACGAATTGAAGCTAATAATTGTCAGAGGAAAACAGGGGCCATACGAAGGGCTGAATGAGAGATAATGCAGTCTTAACCTTAGGTTGCTTTATGTGAGTAAAAAGAATAAATAGGTGACATTGGATATGTTGGAGGTGTAATATTACTAGGAGTAGGACTTGGAAAATGGTCACAAGTTAGGAATGTCAAAGGGTATTTTCTGCTTTAATTTTGAGTACTTAGGGGATTAGAGCTGCTTGTAACAGAAATAGAGAAATAAGAATTTCTGACTTCAGAGAGAAGTGAGATGTTCAGTATAGCTTTGGAGAAAATGGGTTTGAAGCATGAGTAACCTTCACAGTGACAGAGATTTGCGAGGCATCCATCAGGAGGTGATGACTGAAAGTGGGGACAGCTAAGGAGACCTCGCAGAAAGAGCAAAAGGAGCAAAACAATGAAAATTATGAAAAAAATCTCTGCAATGTCTGACAAACATTATGTGCTCAACAAATATTTTTAAATTAAACATAAAAGATAAATGGAGAAAAAAGGCAAGAGAAAGTGAAATAAAAAAAGAACTCTAAATGTTATGAGGCTCATGAGGGCAATGCAATAAAGAATTCATAAGAAGAAAAGGTTTCAAGAAGAGGACAGGGTCAAGTGTCATAGAGAAATAAGCCAAAGTGCAGTATTAACAATCAAAAGTATCATTCATTAAGCTCATACTGTGTTCTAGGCAATCTCTGTACATTTTATTACTATTCTCACATCTATTTCTAGATCAGGGAATACCATACTTTACAGAGCTCTGGTAACTTACTTGGACTTCAGCAGTTATTGAATGGTGGAGTAGGAAGAAACAGAAGAGCATGAACTGAGAAATTATTCTTGGTGATCACTGAAACAGCAATTCCATCAGGGGTAGGGACTGGATGTTAGACTGCCAAGGGTGAAGGAGTGGAACAGAAAACATCTATGTAGTTATGCAAGGTGACTGGATAAAGGGAAGGAAGAAGACAGGGAAGAGGAAATAAAATCAAAGAATTTTTTAAATGCTAGCTTAAACATTTAAAAATTGTGTCATCTAAAATTTATTTCATCCATGATTTGTATTTCTCTTTGTATAGATCTGTTATCTACTTGGTGAATTTACTCCTAGGCATTTTATCTTTTCATTTTTATAGCTATTGTAAATGAGATTCAGATCTTGATTAGGTTGTTAGTTTTTAGAAATACTGTTGACTTTTGTACATTCATTGTATAACCTGAGATTTTCCTGAATTCATTTATCAAATCTAGTAGTTTTTCTAGGACTCCATAGGGTTTTCTAGGTATAAAATTTCTTCATCAGCAAATAGAGATAATTTGACTTCCTATTTTCCAGTGTATATGCCCTTTATTTCTTTTTCTTGCCTAACTGCCCTGAGTAGGAGTACAATACTATGTTTAGTAGAAGTGCTGAAAATGGGCATCCTTGTTTTATTCCAGCTCTTGGGGGATGTTTTTGACTCTTCCTCTCCTGTGTTTGAGGTATGATCCTTCTGTGCTGAGTTTCTGGAAGTTTTTATCATGAAACTATGCTGGATTTTATTGAATGCTTTTCTGCATCTGTTGAGATGATCATATGTTTTTTATTTATAATCATGTTTATGTGGTGAATCATATTTGTTGAATTGCATATGAGAAACCGTTCTTGAATCCTTGGTATGAAACCCACTTGATTATGGTGAATTTTCCTTTTCATGTGCTATTGGAGATGGTTCACTTCGTTTTGTTGAAGATTTGTGCATTTATGTTCATTAGAGATAATGCTGTGTAGTTTTGTTTTTTTTATAGTTGTATCTTTTTCTGGCTTTGGTATTAAGGTAATACTGGCTTCATAGAATGAGTTGGGGAGGACACCCTCTTTCTCAATAGTTTGTAACAGTTTTAGAAGGACTGAAACCACTTCCTTTTTTGTGAATATGGTAGAATATGACTGCAAATCCATTTGATCATGAACTTTTTGTTGTTGATGTTGGGAGATTTTTCAAAATACTGATTCAATCTTGCTACTGATTATTGGTGTATTCAGAAGTTCTATTTCTACCTTGTTCGATTTGGATGTTTTCAGGAATTCATGCATTTTCTCTAGTTTTTCTTGTTTGTGAGCATTTGATTTTTCATAATGGTTTTTAATAATCTTTTGTGTTTCTGTGGCATCAATTATGCCTACTTTTTCCTTTCTGAATATATTTATTTGGATCTTTTCCTAGTTTGGCAGTAGTGGTTTATCAACTTTATTTATCTTTTCATAGAACCAGGATATCTTTTGGCAGAATATAAAACTTTTGCTGGCAGGAATTGTTTTTTTCTTTTGGTACTATGAAAATGCCATCCATTCTCTCTGTCCTATAGGATTTCTGCTGAAAGATTGACTGTTAATCTGTTGGTCTTTTTTTAAATAGATGACTAGACACTTCCTGTGCTAATTTTAAAATTCTCTCTTCTACTTCAACTTTAGTCATCATGGTTATAGTATGTCATAATGAAATACTTGCAATGTGTTTGCCTGTGGATGGGTTGCCTTCCTGTATCTGAATTACTCAGTCATGGGAAGTTCACATCAATTATTTCCTTAAAGTGTTCTAAACTTTTTATCTCTGTTACCCCTCAGGAATACTGATAATTTGTAATTTGGTCATTTCATGTATACCTCAGTCATTTTGAAGGCTTTGCATATTCTAATTTATTCTTTGTTTCTTATTTTCATCTGACTGGATTATTTCTAACGTTTTCACCATCTGAGTTTCTTTCTTCAGCCTAATCTAATCTGGTTTTGAGGCTCTTGAATGTTTTTGGTAATTTTATCAATGAATTTTTCTACCACAGAATTTCTGTGTTTTTTTTAAATACAATATGTATCTCCATAGTAAATTTCTCATGCATATCCTGCATATCTTGGATTGATTTTCTAGTTCCTTTCTACTGGTTTGCATGCTTCTTTTGCACCTGATTGAACTTACTTAAAATCAATATTTGGAATTGTTTATTTGGCATTATGAGGATTTTTTTTTTTAGATTGAGTTATGGCAAGACAATTGCAATGCTCCTTTGGCAGCATCATATTCCTTGCTTTTTAATGTTTTCTTTGTCCTTCCATTGTCATCTGCTAATCTGATGCAGCTATTACTTCTTCCAGTTTTAAAAATTGCTTTTGTAAGCAATTGTTTTTCCTGAAGAAGTACATATGTTTCTGGCTCAGCAGGACACACTGACTGTGATTTGGGGTGCCTATAGTAGTGTAATCTATGTATGACTTCTTGGGCAATGCACAAGGTCAGTGGTATCAGTGACTTTCTTCGTCACTTAGGCAGGAGTTATAGTTGAGGTTGTGATGAAATTTTGCTGGAGTCTTAAACATGAGCAGAGCCGGTCTTGAAGCCCCAGTTTGGAAGCAATGGGCTGAGTATATCTGATTTTATGGGTTATAAGGTTGCCGAGCAGTTGATGAGTTATGGAAGGTGGCAGTAGCAGTGTAGAGGTGCCCACTAGGACCCAAGTCTGTGTAGGTGTTACTGGTAGCTGCAATGAATCAGATGAGCAGCTTACTACAGTTGTCTGTAGTAAGAAGTATTTTACTAAGTGTTCTTGGGCTATCTTGGTCTCCCCTGTCCCTTCCTGGTCAGGTGGCAACTGTAGCTATATCATTTTGAACTTGGCCTGAAGGCAGGGCAAAGTCTAGCATTAAACTTTCAAAAAAGCACCAACTATAAGCTTTCATTCAATGAGGGTAGGGCCCCTTCAGGCAAGTGTATGTGGAGAGGTATAGTCCACACACACTTACTCTCTCAGGACCCCATATCAAGGCAGTGGGACTATCCTAGCTATATGTAGGATAGCTTAGGCATTCCAGTTCCTCCTCAACTGAGTGGAACTGCAGCCATGTTAGCATTGACTGAGCTTTGGGGCAGGACTCTTTCCAGCTATATATTTCTAAAATCAGACCACAGATTATGGGGCCCTAATCAGGTAGTGTAGGCAAGATGCTGAGAGGAATGCAGTTTTCTCAAGACTCTGTTCTAGATGTATGCTGGAAAACCTGGTTTCCTTGGTCCTCTCCAGCCAAGAAGGGGCTGCAGCTATGTCAGCTCAAAGTTAGCCCAAGTGTGGGATCTATCCTAGTATCTAATTCTCAACATGATCCCTTGGACTTGCAACCAGAAAATCTCGGGCCCTATCCAGGCAACCAACATAGGCAAGAAACTGTGGAGAATGCTGTCTGCTCCATCGCAGGGCAGGGATGACCTTACCACAGGTGCATTGAAGAACCTGGGCTCCTCTATTCCTCTTTGGAGTTAATAGAGGTTTCAGGGTATCTAGGCCTTGATGACACCTACTGCTATAGCTTCAGATGACTGTGAAATTCTGCATGAGTTCTCTTTCTGAAGCAAAGTCTCTGGGCAATCTCTAAACAGCTTCCTCTGTTGACCCCAATGCCTGTGTGGGTCAGGGGTTCTCTTATAACCAATATTGTAAAAGCTCATGTTAGAGAGTGAAGGCCTATGGGCTTCTCTCTTATTTTCTCCCTGCATTTAGGAGCTTCTCCTGGCTGCTAGCCAGGCTCTAACTGGTCAAGTTGCCTGGAGTCCTCTCCTCACTTACTTTTAGTGCTTCCCTTAGACTCCTTGGTGAATCCCCGCATTATCTTCTAGAAGATCTGTTTGAAAGTTGAGAATCTGCTTGCTATTCTCATATTCTCATTCTCCATGGAAGAGGCACATGCTAGCAGTTGTCTAATCAGGTATATTGATTTTGTAGTTTCTCTTACTGTCAGTCAAGAGTAATTCATTTTGTAATGATTGATTTTGATGACATATTTTCTTAGAGATTTCTTCATGAATTTTAGAATTCTATTTGAATTCTAAATATTCTAGAATTCTTCATGAACTTTAGGATTCTCATCTTGAATTGGAACTTTTACTTTCTGCTTGACTTTTATGTTTTTACTCATCTCTATTTATAAATGTTGCTACTCTGCAGTTCATCACATTATTTCCAGCACTCTTGATATAAAAATACATTATATATGGGATATATACATATTCCATACATACATATGTATGTAATTCTATCCTAAAACAATATTGGATTTTTATCAGATTTAATTTCTAAGCCAGATAGAAGCTTGTATCAATAGCCATGCCTATGTCCTGCCATCTCTTTAAGCGACTTCATTTAAATAACCCGCTCAGATGGAAACTAGCAGCAATATATATGCTTTTCATTCTCATTTCAAAAGTGAGTGAAGTTTCTTTCTAGTTTGTGATTTCCAGAAGTGAGCCTGGCTCTAGTCTCCATCTTCATGTAGCACAACTTTCTTTCCTACTATCTCTAGTATCTGAAAACCTGTTCATGTCTGGTAGCCTCCATACTCAACCCAATCAGGCACCCAGCTTCAGCCCAGCTCACCTTTGATATTCTGCTTTATTTCTATTCCTCAGATATATGTTTCATATGTCAATGAGGGAATATTACTCTAATTTTATCCTGTTGTATTTATAATTTCTCTGTGTTTTAGTAGCACAGGGTTTCATATATAAAGCCTCAAATTCATATTTATTTCTCTTTCGTTGTCATAATTACATAAGAGTAGTTGTGTGAAAGCACAACTATTTATTACTAACTAGTTTCCCTACTGATAGGCAATATGTTGTTTCTAATTTTTGCTATTAACAGCAAAATGTTGCAATATATACATCCTTTTGCATATATAACTTTATGCAATTCTGCTCTTCTTTATGTGAATTTCTAGAGAAGGGAAAGCAGGTCAAAGTTACATTCCTACAAACAGCAAGAGGGTTGATTTTCCTGATAACCTTGCTTCATCATGAAAGACCAACTTTTTTTTCTGTTCACAATCCAAAAATTGCATTTTTGAGTTTCTTTTCCATGGTTATTGGACTTAAAGTTTCCTTGCCTTCTTCCCAAACTATAATACAACTGGTATTTGTTGATCTGAGGTGAGAGAGAATGTGGTAGAGGGCACTTCTTGGTCAAGGATAGGTCATTTAATATTAGAAGTACTTAAATGTTAATGTTTATATTGTACTTTAATTTATTTCCTTCTTAAATAGAAAATTTAAAAAGCTTATTAATATATCTACATTTGAACACTAATAGACAACAATTTATGTATGAAAGAAAAGCTATTCTAACTGCCAAATGTATGTTTAAGCTAGCATTTAAAAAAAAAAAAAACAAACCAAAACATTGAAAATAAACATAAATTCAAGAGTGAACATCCTGGGTTGTTTATAGTTTTTTTTAAGCTTGTAAATTGAGAATTTATGAGAAAGGTGGAGAGAGATTACCAAAGGGAACCCTCAAGTCTCCCTGTAAGAACACCAAATTGTATAATTACATGTATTCACATATGAATGTGTTCATTCATTCTTCTTGGGGAAGGTGTGCTTCCTCACCGCAGGTGCTGGGCAGGAGAACCACTGCGACATTCATCAGCACACCATTGTGAAGCTGGTCCTCACCGACCGAAGCCCTCTGCTCTTCTGTGACCCAGAATTGGAGCTTTCAGGCCCCCGTTGCACAGTGCCTCGTGCGCATGCTCCAGATCTGTGCTGGCCATGTGCTTGGTGTCTTCACAGTGAACCTGCTGTCCCTGCTGAGGAGCTCCGAGAGCCCCTCCCTCAAGGATCTGTGAGGGCCAGTAGCCCCTGGGCTGCCGGTCCCCAAAATCTGGTGCCAGCTCCGTAGTCTTTTGCTGTTGGCAGAGACACCTCAGGGCTTGCTGGGCCCTGAGTCAGCGGCTGAGCTCTCGCAGTTCCCCAGGGAGGGTGCATAGCCCCTTGACACTCTTTCCCGCAAAGCTCTATGCCTTTAACTGCCTGACGTGCCACTGCCACTGCCACTTAAGATTTCGTTTGAACAAAGGATCTGTGGCTAAAAAAACCCTCATAGGACCCCCAAATCAGGTTGTTCACCTCATAGAACATAGTTTTAGTATGATATTACAAGTGGGATTAAACATGGTCTGAATGATAGTCTTGCATGCCTACACCACCTTTCTTCCAACTCTAGACAGTACACCGTAAAGAGAAAATCTGTGTTTTGGGGAGGAAGAGTGGAGTCAGTTTGCATTGGAACTCAGTGCTGTCCTGTTACGGTGGAATGTAACACACAGCAGAATTCTTCCAACTCTTATGGAAGGAAAATTTAGACCAGGTGTGGACAAAAAGGTCTTTATCAGCCCCAGCAGGAAGAGCCTGAGTCTCAGCTCGTTCCACCACTGGCTACTAACGTGGCCTGTAGCCTAAACCAAATGTGACTGGCAGCACACCAACATTGCAGTCCTTGGGCAAGCCCGGATGGTGCCATGGTCTCAGAGGCAGTGGACTTGGTTCCATGTGACCTCGAGTGGAACCAGCTGTGGTGGTGAGTGGAGTGCATACATTACTCTTCCCCCAACTACAGGTTAAGCAGCTCCAATAAAGACTGTCCAATTAGGGAAAGAAAACAGAAGAGCACAGAGGACTTCTTTTTAAACTTGAATACCAGCTTGGCCTTACAGAACCAGGCAGATTCCGTAAACCACCAATTCTAGGCCTTTGATTCTTTGTCATGCTGAATGGAGAAAAATTAAAAGCCTTTTGTCTACATCTACAAGAAGACTACAGGTGCTCATCACTACCCCCAGCTAATTTTTCTATTTTCAGTAGAGATGAGGTCTTGCTCTTAGATGGCTATTAAACTCCTGAATCCAATCAATCCTGCTGCCTCAGCCTTCTAGAGTGCTAGGATTACAAGCATGAGCCACCATGCCTGACTAGGATCTTATATTTAGAAAGCCTAAAGACTTCACAAAAAAATTATTAGAACTGATGAACAAATTCAGTAAAGTTATAAAATACAAATCAACATACAAAAATCAGTAGCATTTCTCTATTTTAATGGTGAACAATCTGAAAAAGAAATAAAGAAAGTAATCCCACTTATTTTAAATAGTTAAAAATAAAATAAAATTCCTAGGAATAAACTTAACCAAGGGAGTGAAAGATCTCTAATAAAAACTATAAAACGTTGACTAGAGAGATTCAATGGAGCACACAAAAAATGAAAGGATATTCCATGTTCATAAACCGAAAGAGTTAATATAGTTAACATGTTCATACTTTCCAAAGGAATCTGAAGGTACGGTAATCAATATCAAAATACCAATGACATAATTCGTAGGAATGGAAATTATACTTCTAAAAATTTGTATGGAACTTCGAAGGACCAAAAGTAGCAAAAGCCCTCTTGAGAAAAAGAACAAAGCTGGAAGGATCAAATTACTTGACTACAAATTATACTATAAAACTAGAGAAACCAAAACAGCAAATACAGGAATAAAAGACATTCACATAGACCAATATAGGTATTCACAGAGACAACCTAGAAATCACTCTACACATTTATAGTTTTGATAACTCATTTTTGACAAAGGTGCCAAGAACATACACTGGGGAACTCTTCAACAACGGATGCTGGGAAAACTGGATATCCAGACCTCTATCTCCTATCATGTACAAAAATCAAATGAAATGAATTAATGACTTATAGCTAGAAGAAAACATTTGGAAAACACTCCCAGATACTGGTTTGCATAAAGATTTCTTGAATAACACCTTACAAGTACAGATGACCAAAGTAAAATAGACAAATGGGATCCAATCAAGCTAAAAAGCTATGCACATCAAAGAAACCAAACAATCCAGTGAAGAGACAAGATATAAAATGGGAAAAATATTTTCTGACAAAAGATTAAACACCAGATTATATAAGGACCTCAAACAACTCATTAGCAAAATAATGAGTAAATAATTTGAGTAAAATATGGGTAAAGTATCTGAATAGACATTTGTCAAAAAAAGACATACAGGGTGGTGCCTGTGGTTCAAAGGAGTAAGGCACCAGCCCCATATACCGGAGGTGGCAGGTTCAAACCCAGCCCCAGCCAAAAACTGAAAAAAAAAAAAAAAAAAAAAAAGAAGCAAAAAAAGACATACAAATGGCCAACAGATAAATGCAAAAATTCTCAACATCATTGATCATCAAATTAAAATCATAGTTGATAATTATTTCATCTTCACTAAAACGGTGAAATCCAAAAGACAGGCAACAACAAATGCTAGTGATATATGGAGAAAGAATGCTTATACAATATTGAGAATGTAAATTAATACAGCCACAATGGAGACTAGTGTGGAAGTTTTTCAAAAAACTAGAAACAGAACTACCACATCATAATGTGGTATATATAATAATATTATTGTTTGGGTATTCTCCAAGGAAAGGAACTAAGTATATTGAAGAGATATTTATAATCCAATGGTCATTACGGTAACTATTTACAATACACAAAGATATAGAGTCAACCTAAGTATCCATCAATAGTTGAATAGCTAAAGAGAATGTGGTACATATACTCAATGGAATATTATTCAACCATAAAAATAGAATACAATTCTATCATTTGCAATAATGTGGATTGAACTGGAAGACATGTTACATGAAATAAGTTAGGCACACACACAAAAATCACATACCCTCATTCACACATAGGAACTAAAAAAATTTGAACTTATGGAGATAGAGAAGAGAATGATGGTTACTAGTGACTAGGAAAAACAGTTGGAATAGGGAGGGACAAAGTGGGGATGGTTAATTGGTAAAAAAATATAGTTTAGTTAGGATGAGTAAGACCCAGTATTTGGTAGCGAAATAGGTGACTCTAGTTAATGATAATTTATTATATAATTTAAAGTAACTAAGAGACTGAAACTGGAATAATCCCAACACAAAGAAGTGTTAAATTATTAAGGTGACAGACACCACAGTCACCCAGATTTGATCATTACACATTGCATGCTGGTATCAAAACATCACATGTATCTCACAAATATATATTAAGTTATGCTTAATAACTACAAATGAGAAATTTAAAAATCATTTTTTTTTTTTGAAAGAGAGAGTCTCGCTCTTTTGCCCTAGGTAGAGTGCCATAGTGTTGTAACTCATAGCAATCTCAAACTCTTGTGCTCAACCAATCCTCTTGCCTCAGCCTCCCACGTAGCTGGGATTATAAGAGCCTGCTATAATACCTGGCTAGTTTTTCTATTTTTAGTAGAGAAGGGGTCTGGCTCTTGCGTAGGTGGTCTTGAAGTCCTGAGCTCAAGCAATCCACCTGCCTCAGCCTCCGAGAGTGCGAGGATTATAGGCAGGAGCCACCATGCCTGGCAAAGTCTTATAATTTAATATAAAAGGAAAACACCAAAAAGATTATATATGTATAGCTATATTAATCCAATATTTATATTTGTGGTTCATTTTAATGCCTAAAGTGTTCATTAAAACACTATTACAAATATGCATATGAATATGCATTATGACTCTTCTAAAGTTAGATACATTGTGGTTTATTATATCTAATCACAGATTAAATTAGAATCATTTATATAGTTTAATTATTATCTTTCACATTTCCCTATTAAAATGAAACACAAGTTTTGAGACATTAATGCTTTTGTATGCTAAATTTTAGTTTGCCTTAAATTTTTTTTTATAATTTTTTTAAACATAAGATAACATAACAACATCTTATGTTTATAACAATATTTTTATAAGATATTTTTATAATAATATCTTAAATGTATCAAATCCACACACATAAAAATATCTCTTAGAATTCAATTCTCCAAAGTTAGCCATCCTCATCATACTTCAGATTTATTTTTAAATTGAGCCATAGTCAGAGGAAGCTGTTTCAGAGGAGTTCATTGCAAAATATTAATAAACACCATAAAAAAAACTACAGCACTTGGAATTTTTTATTAAATTTACTTCATCCTATTATTTATTATTTATATATTTTCTCCCATATTTTCTATCTATTGAAAAGTTAAAACCAGTTTTTACTAATGTATAGCTTTTAGAACTTACATTGCTATGATGATCTTTATAATTTTTCTTCATATAGAGATTGCGGTCTAGTCTATGTTTCAAATCTAAATTTCTGATGTTTAATATCATATCCAATTAGTTTGAACTCAAGATTTTAAATGTCAGTTTACATTTTGCTTTAACACAGCTTTGCCAGTTTCTTATTCATATATGTGTTACAGACTATTTAGCTGCTATATTTGAACACTAACATGATCGTCCAAATGCCAGAAGTTAGATGAGAAAAAATATACACAATATAAGCTTTGAATTGTGTTAATCTGAGTAAAATAACTATCTTTGGCATTAGAATAAGCATATTCAATAAAAACCTAATCATGCAGTCAATAATTAATTCATTTAAAATTTATTTATTAATTTTCAATTAAAGTAATGTGTTTCAAAGTAATAATTTCTAAACTTAAAATCACATTTTTTTTTCTAGCCAATAATTCCAGCATTAAGGAGCTTCATGTAACAATGGAAGAGAATCACCGAATGGTGAAAATATTGATGAAAAAAGAACTTTTTTTTTATTGTGTCAGGTGAAATGAGGGTACAAAGAATTGTGTTATACTGTTTGCATTTGTTAGGTAAAGTCCCTCTTATAATTGTGTCCTGCCCACAAGAGGTGTGCCATACACTGTAACTTTTTGCCCTTTAAGTGGGAGTACACCCTTTACCCGCCTTCCTCCCATTTCCTGGCTTCCTCATTCTCCTGACCCCCAACTTCTATTGATTTGAGTTGTTCTCTTATGTGGGTATTAAATCATCTATTGGCTTCAAATTAGAATTGAGTAGTAAAGTATCACAAGAATGAAAAAGCAAGAATCCGATGTACAGTGATACCTTCAAATCTGAACTTAATCTGTCCCAGAACCCCGTTTGAGTTCCAAATCATTCAAGTTGCAAGATCATTTTTTCCCTTCAAAATAATGAAAACTGGATTTATCCCACAAACTTGAATCTTCAAAATGATTTTAACAGTAAATACATTGGATTTCATGGTAAAATATTAACAAAGAATAATACTGAATAAAAATGTAAATTAATAAAATTAAAAATATGAAAACCTAAAAATATAAAGGCCTGTCTTGTCACAATTGAACACTTCATTTTAAACATACCCGTCACTGTTCACAAACTCCTTAGACTCCTTTACAAACTTTTCAGCTGCTTCCGAATTAGAACTGGCAGCCTCTCTGTGCCTAACACCATAATGGATCCCAGTCCTTTTCTTAAAGTTCTCCAACCACCCCCCCCCATAGACTTTAAACTCCTCTTTTTGAACACAAGTATCAGGCAAGCCTTTCACTAAATCATCCTGGAGGACCTTGGCTTTCTCATAAGTTATCATCTCAGAAATCACATCACCAGACAGCTGTTTTTCATTCATTCAAACTAAGAGGAGTTTTTCCATCTCCTCTATACTTTTCATTCTCCTTGAGGTCAGTGTCCTAACTTCCTTTGCCACATCAGCTGGGTTGAAAGCTTCTTTATTTTTCAGAATTGTACAATTGATACAGGCACCCTGAACATAATGGCAAGATCAGCCACACGTGTACCGCTTTCATGCTTGGCACAAGACCTTTCTTCACTTCACCTGTAGCTCTAACACCTTTCCTCTTACTCTTATTTTACTCACTACACTTTTTAGGACCCATGACGAATGCACTTAGTCATTATTATATTTTAAAAACCACAAAATAGGTACAAAAGCATAAAATTAGCAGCAAAAAGCACATGAGATGCTTTCACTACAGCTTCCACAATGATCTGAATGGCAACGCCTGTGGGTGGTCCCAGCGCTGGGGAAACACCGGCACAGAACCACACACTGTGCTGGGAGTTCCAGATTCCAAAGCAGTGGTCAGATTTCAGGCAAAATTTGCTCAAATTTTTGGTTCAGATTCCAAAGTGTTTGAATTCTGGGGTGTTCGGATTCTGGGGTCAATACTGTGCTCAATTCTTTTTTTTTTTTTTGCTTCAAGCTGTCACCCCGGGTAGTGCTGTGGCATCACAGCTCACAACAACCTCCAACTCCTGGGCTCAAGGGAGTCTCCTGCCTTTGCCTTCCAAGTAGGTGGGACCACAGGTGCCTGCCACAAGGCCTAGCTAATTTTTTTGGTTGCAGCCGTCATTGTTGTTTGGCGAGCCTGGGCTGGATTTGAACCTGCCAACTCAGGTGTATGTGTCTGGTGCCTTAGCCGCTTGAGCCACAGGTGCCAAGCTGCTGTACTCAATTCTAATATGAAAAATAACTCTTTATTCCCTTATAAGGGACAGGTCATGGGAGTGTTTATTTATCTATACTTATGATAACTTGTATCAATTTTTTAATCTTTGGTTTGCATGCTTAATTGTAAATTAAGGTCTAACTTTTTAGACCTTCAATACACATCAGCCTGTGGTTTCCAAAGTGTTTGCTAAGTTTATAGATGCGATAACTTTTCATTTCTACTTCTTGGTTGGAACACTTAATAGGGAACAGAGGAATCACTAAAAGCTCATTGTTAGACAATTCAAACAATGTAAACAATTTTACATTAAAGTTAAATTCCAGAGATGATTCAAGAATATATCCTGAAATCTATAGGAAATACTTCCCGTAGTTCATTTGGATAAGGATTCCAATCACTTTACAAATTATACTACAATAGTTAATTTTAATCTATGTTTCTCTAAGCATCACTCTTTAACATCTGGTGTAAAGAGTGAAATAAATCAATGTATCATGTTAACCAGAGCCCAATATATGTAGAAGAAAAATATATATGTAGGAAAACAAAGTAGAAAAGCCATAATAATGGAATATTTTCATAAAAATAATAATAGCTTCAGAGACCCTTAATATAAATCAAATGTTTGAATGAAAGCCCTACTTTCTTCAGAATGGAATCAAGAAATAGCACAGTAAAATGTAGGAATCCAGTTGAAATAAATGTATATAATTCTGTCCTTTCTTTTTTGGTCATCTTTATTTAAATTTTAGGATAAAGGTTTATCTATAGAAAGAGGAATGCTGCTTATAGGCTTAACCTACTTGTCTCCTTTTTGACTCTGAAATTCCATACTGTAAATCCAAATTGCCTGCTTCAAAACCTCAATTCTGACATGCTGGCTTTGTGAAATTGGCCTATGGACAGTTCTCACAAAATGTTAGCTATCATTATTGTTAACATTCCATGTGAGTAAACCTACCAGAAATTTAAAACTACTTTCTATAAAGGTTACATACAGATTGAAGATGGGCTGAAAGAATTCTACATTGTGCAAGCCCAAATAGATGGTGAAACCAAAGATTTGCTTACCTGTACTCCAACAGGAAAACTTAGTTTTGTGATCACACAATCTTATGGTACCATTGCAGCCTTTTTCATCACTACCATCTTCACAATCTTTCTCTCCATCACAGCGCCACAGATCAGGAATGCAATTTCCATCAGGGTGGCATTGAAATTCATTCCCATTACACCCAGCCGGAGAACGAATTTCTTAATTTGAAATGAGGAAGAGAGAAGCAAAGGGGGCAAGATGGAGAAATTACTATTTTACTTAATGGTATTTTTTTACTTTTTTTCTTTCTTTAGGCATTATTATGATGTTAGAGATTATTTGTTTTTAAGTTAGTTATTAATATTTAATAGCTGTAATACACCACAGTATTCAAATTCATTAAAAAAGCACTAGTAATTACAGAAAAGGATATTGCTTGCCCCTTCCCAGAATTTCTGAAAGTGTTATACATACATTAGATAAGAGCAAATAAAATAAAATGTGGATATTTGTTGTGGTTTTAATTTTATTTTGCTCACTACACTTTTTAGGACCCATGACGAATGCCCTTAGTCATTATATTTTAAAAACCACAAAACAGGTACAAAAGCATAAAATTAGTTTTAATTAGTGTCTTAAGAATGCTGTCTTTGAAGGGCTTTTCTCTTTTATGAAGTCACACATTCTACTCTTAATACGATTTTGGTTGATTTATTTATTTTTTTTATTTTGGTTGATTTCTTACATTTCTCTAAGCAATTTCTTTGAAATTAGAGTCAAATAACCAAAAACTCATAAATACTTTCTGCCTAACAAAGTTTTTGAAGAATAACATACACAAATTTGAAAACAAAAAGCAAAAAAAAAAAAAAAAAAAAAAACAAAACAAAGTAAAAAAAACAACTACTTAGGGATATATGATTTTATTTTTCTAAAATAAAAGATGCTTTTTTTTTTGAAATATTAATTCCTACATATTGGGTTCACTATAGGCCGAGAG
>CAUYQV010195985.1:0-10545 GCA_963574575.1 Galagoides demidoff
GGTCCCAGCTACTTGGGAGGCAGAGGCAGGAGACTCGCTTGAGCCCAGGAGTTGGAGGTTGCTATGAGCTGTGATACCATGGCACTCTACCCAGGGGGATAGCTTGAGGCTCCATCTCAAAAAAAAAAAAAAAAAAAAGAAATACATTTTTTAAGACTATAGTTGCCATAAATAGTGATTCCTCTGATCTGGGCAAAGCAATCCTTCTGAAAAGCTTCACCATTTTAGATGCCATTAAAAACATCTGCCATTCATGGGAGGAGGTCAAAATATAAACATTAACAGGAGTTTGGAAGAAGTTGACTCCAACTCTCAGGGATGACTTTGAAAGATTCAAGACTTCAGTGGAGGAAGTAATTGCAGATGTGGTCCAAATAGCAAAAGAACTGGAATTACAAGTCGAGCCTGAAAATGTGACTGAAGTACTGCAACCTCATGATAAAACCTGAATAGATGATGAGTTGCTTTTTATAGACAAGCAAAGAAAGTGATTTCTTGAGAAGGAATGTACTCCTGGTGAAGGTGCTATGAACTTTGTTGAAATGGTAACAAAGGATTTAGGGTATTACATAAACTTAGTTAATAAAGCAGCAGCGAGGTTTGAGGCTTGACTCCCATTTTTAAAGAAGTTTTACTGTGGCTAAATGCTATCAAATAACATTACATGCTATAGAGGAATATTGCATGAAAAACAGAGTCCACTGATGTGGATTGATGTGGCAAAATTTATTGTTGTGTTATTTTAAGAAATTGCCAACCACCCCAACCTTCACCAGCCACCACTCTGACCAGTTGGTATCCTTCAACATCAAGGTAACGCCAACCACCAGCAAAAAGATTATGGCTTGCTGGAGGCTCATAGTAGTATTTTTTAGCAATGAAGTATTTTTTAATTAAAGTATTATGTTTTTTAGACATAATGTAATTAAACATCGAATAGACTGCAATATAATGTAAACATGACTTTTACATGTACTGGGAAACCAAAATATCTGTTGACTCATTTCATTGTGACATTTGTTTCATTATAGTGATCTAAACTCAAATCCACAGTTGTCTCTGAGATATGCCTACATATCACATATTACATCACAGCCTACGAGTAAGTTAATGTGGAGACTCCTAGTTACATAAGCCCAGACACATGCAGTCTCAGGCACATTTATTCCATAGGTCAATTCTTGAAGGTTCAGCAGTCATTCCATCTCACTTTCAACAACCCAGTGATACTCCATAATCTTATATTTGAAATAATCAGTGACAGGATATATACAGTAAAAAAATAATAATAATCTTAGGTTAATTCATCATTTCATGTGACCAATGAAATTTTTTATGTATGTTAAAAATGTAAAAGAATATATTAATGTACATAGTTACCATTCAATAAAAAAAAGAAAAAAAAGTAAAAGAATAAAATAGAGTACAGAATGCAAGATGTAATATTTTTATTAGCTAGTGTAGATTTTAATTCATACCTGATTTTACTGAATTTCAATAATATCTTTAAAATTAGATTTCTTTTTGTTATTCTTGTCTAATTATTACTTAATTGATATTAAACTCTAATATTATTCATTATTGTCATAAACCAATAAATAAAATAGTTTTCAAAAATCTACATCAATTTAATTTAAAAATACAAATTCGTTACTTTTTTCCTTTTTTGTAATATTATTTATTTTTTTAATTTTTAATGACATAATTATATATGTGAATCCAATAAAAATTTCCCTAATCTGCATTTCTTTTGTGGTTATTATCATGCATCTTATGTCACATGACATAATTTTGAAGATAATTTTGTCACTTAGAGGATTGGAGCAGTAAAATATTATGTGTTATGATATGCTTTGTGCACCACTGGCTTTCTGGAGTTTTCTTAGATTCTTTTTGCCTTTTGTCTGAGTCTCAGGCCTAACACAAGTTTGCATCAAAATTGTGAGCTGGCCTCGGGTGGTAAAGTCTAGGACAGCTTGGAGGCAACATCATCTAGAAAGGGATAAAATGAAGGGAAAACTACTATTTTATGCATTCATTCATGTGTTCACCCTTTTATTCATTCAACAAATAACTATTCAGCATCAAGTGTTGTACCAAGTTCTGATAGAGGCACTAGGAATAAGTCTAGGATAAACTACATGCCCTCTGAGGGCTTACCCTGTAGTGGAAAAACACAGACAATAAATAATGAACATTATTAGCAGGTAAATTATGAAATACGTGAGAAGGCAGTAAGTGTTATGAAAAACTAGCAAATCCAGTGTGATCTGCATAAAGGAGTTCCAGGAGGTTGTAGTTTGTAATAGGGTGGTTATTGGTCATTGGAAATACAACTTTTGATCAAAGACTTGAATGAAGGGAGAATTGGCCATGTGGCTCTCTAGGAAAAGAGCATTCTGGGCAAAGAAAACACCCAGTACAAAGGGTGATTCTCTTTTCCCCAAGGAGAAAACATGCCTGGATTGCTTATCAAGACCAAGAAGGACATGAAGAAGAGAAAGGAAAGGAAAGTAGTGATAGATGACATCAGAGAAGTCAAGAGGGTCAGACTGTACAGACCTTTATTAAGCCTTTGAAAGGACTCTGTCTTTTACTCTGAGTGAAACAGAGAACCACTGCAGGGCTCTAAGCAGATGATTTTTAAAAGAGCAGCCTTAGCATAAGTTGAGTAACTACCTTTCAGGTCTTCCATTCTGCCTAGAGGGATACAGGGTGGCCCAGCTAAGACTTCTGCCCCTCCACTTACCACTAAGACTGATCTATATGATTAGACTGTCTAGGCATCCCATTCCCCTTGCTTCTTGCCTCAAATTCCTCCTGAACGTACACACCTGATCAACCCTCCCAGATTCAGGAGCGATATTCATCAGGTAAGGGTCTAGAGTGGTTCCTGATGTTGAAATTTTATCATTTGAGATTATTTTACATTGAAAATCTTCCTGAGTTTTCTGTAAAACTATACATTGTTCTTGGATATTAATCTATGAAAATTAACTTTTTGATATAAATTAATTTTTCCCTTGACATTTAAGCAATTCACTGATAATTAGGCAGGAATAGACACCAGAAACCTGCACAGCAAAACACACACATGCCCCAACTCTCAATATTTAGATATTCACAATTCGCCATAACACTGACAGGTCCCAAACATAATGTTCTGTGTTTTCTGTTTGTGTTCCCCCCATTTCAGTATGTTTATCACTGGACAGGGATTACAGGAGAATAGAGTAACAGGAAAGGTCCTCCCAGAAGACGTGCATGGTCCTCATGGTCACAGGGAAAGGCAGAGGCAAAGAGGTCCCTGGAGAAAAGTTTATCTGCCTAAAGTTTCACCAAAGCCAGCTCCTATCTCAGGCCAACCAACTCTGAACAAAAAGAAAAGAATAGCTCTTAAGGTCCTGCCCTTGCCTCTGACCTCTACTCCCAGGAGATCGGATCCTGTCTCTTGGTAGCCTAATTGGTCCTCTTTGTCATTGAATTCTGTTCTTTAAGAGATTATTATTCACATATAATATATATAATTATTATACATTCACTCCACCTAGAACTTTTCATAAAATTTCTTTTAATATTTCTTTGTCACAAAGGAAAGCTTTAAATTTCTTAACTTAAATTTCCAAGGGTATCACTATCAGAAGCAAGATGAAAAACATCAAGGTGGATATCAATTTTTACCCACACTTTCCTCCAAAAGTTGGATTTGAAGCTAGGCTTGAGCAAATATAAGAACTACTATTTCCTAACAGTGGAGAGAATTCTGTTTGTTTAAAAATTTTCTCTGATGTTTTTTAACACTAAGTACCTCGCACGTGATCACAGATGTGATCATTTCCCAGTGTGTCAGCCTAACTTCTGAAACCCACACTTGAATGGTATTACAAAGCCTTCTTTCCCTTAGGACAGACAGCTATGGGCACAGCTGTGAGCACATGGGAAGTTTTGTGTTGTTATAACCAGCCCCTTATTAAATGAATTTCAATGAACCCTATATAATTCTCTTCCCTAACTAACTACTTCACCCTTTGCAATGTTTCCCAGAAATGGTGAATTTTCTGTAAGACAAAAGAGGTGAGATTCTGAAGGCCTTCCAGATTTCAAGATTCACCATCTCCCACAACTTCTCCCGAGGCACATGGCTCCTTGTTAGTCACACACAACCTGGCTCAAGTCATATGGATTCTCCTTTAAAAGTTCATGAACTCCACTAGTTGCAGACAAGGATTTGAGGCCACTTTTCCCATTCTCTTGATGACTATAATATTAACAAAGTTCCTTTCTTTCCTGGCAAGCCTCATTGTCTTAAAAATTGCATCTTTGTGTGACGAGTAACTAACTGGACCTAGACTGAAACCCCCTTGCAGGATACAGCACATACAAATCGGCCTCTTTTTTATGTATGACAGCTCCCACCCAGATGAGTCTCAT
This sequence comes from Galagoides demidoff, assembly GCA_963574575.1. Classification (NCBI taxonomy): domain Eukaryota; kingdom Metazoa; phylum Chordata; class Mammalia; order Primates; family Galagidae; genus Galagoides; species Galagoides demidoff. Next base: position 4,432 of record CAUYQV010195985.1, read on the forward strand.
GAGGAGATGACAACTCCCTGCTTGATGTGATTTTACGTGCACTAGAACGTTTGCCTTGCCTCACCCACAAAGCGTACCCACCTGAATGCTGATGTCTTGACATTTTTAACAGAGAAGAAAGATTATGCAATACAAGATGACTCTTAAAATGAAAGTATGCCAGTGAGAAAAATCAATTCCACAGTAAGGTATAAATGACTAGCATCCAAACCCTTCTTTAAAGCAGGTTTCTGTAGAGCAGAGTAGAAAAAGCCCAAAAAAAGATGCAGATTTCTGAAAGGGAAGAATGTTTGTAGGTAAAACCATAAGTTCCTGATAGTCTAACCCCCAAAAGAAAGGGGGAAATGTAGAAAAATCTTCCTGAGGGTATTTCTTGAGGGTATCTTTTGTCACCACAATCAGCACTTAAATTCTAGAATACTCTCCTTCATCTCATCCCTATTCCCATTCAATCTCCAAAAGGATGGAGCATTCATATAACAATAGCTATATTACTAATTTTTAAATATCACCAGAAAGAAATAAATCTAATTTCCACTTAAACCACTGAAATGTACCCCCATAAGAAAAAAAGGAAAATGTTAAGTGATAGAACAATTCAGTAAGAAAGAATTTAAGGCAATGACTACCTTGTACATATTAACCTTCAATGTAAAAAAATATCAGACTGATAAGCAGTTGACGTCCCCTTCGGTTTCCCTTATTGACACTGGCTTTTGTTCTCTGCCATTAGTCCAAACCCAGATTTTTTCCTTTCCAACTACCCAAGGATAACTTTCCATTTATAAGTGTTCATAACATAAAGATCATTTATCCTACTTTTAAAGACCTTTTATAAATTGAGCCCTTAGTCTCCTTTGACTTTAGCCTTATACCCACTACTTCATCACTCTGCCCTATTGCTCTCATTACTTCCTCATGTTAACCAAACAGGTCTATTGAGGAGCATTCAAATCTTCCCTTTCTTAGTTCTAGACCTTTGTTATGAATCTTTAACTTAGATTGACCAACTCTACCTCCACCTGTCAAAACCCTACCCATGTTACAAAACCGCCCTGTGCCTTTCCTGACCCACATATCTGGATGGATTATTTCCCTTTTCTAAATATAGAGCCCAAACAGCTACACCAAACATTACAAACATTTCAATTTCTAGGCACATGAACATATAATTTCACATTAAAAGCCTATTTTACTTAGTACCTATTACCTGATCCATTATATCTACTTTCAACAAAAAATTACAAGATCTATTAATGTGCAAGAAAAACACAATCTAAGGATACAGAACCATGCTCAAAGACACATATGGCACAGATTCAGAATTTTCAGACAGGGAATTTAAAATGACTACAGTTGGTGTGTGAAGGGGTCTAAATAGACAACACTTGCATGTTGTCTAATGTAAGCAAAACTATGAAAACTCCGAGAAAAAATAAAAAGGAAATTTTAGCACTCAAACACTGTACCAGAACTAAAGAATGTCTTTGATTGACTTATCAGTCCACTGGACATGACCAGGAAAAATAAATATTGACTTGCAGATATATAAACAGAAATTCCAGAAACTGAAAGGCAAAGTGAAAAAAATATGAAAAAAGAAACTAAATATTCAATAACCGTGAGACGATTTAAATGGTACAACATACCCACCCATAATTTGAATACCTGAAAAAGAATAAAAACGAGTGGATGAAGTAGAAGAAATACTGGAAATAACAGTAACTAAGAATTTTCCAAAATTAATGACAAACATCAAACCATAGATCTATGAACACTAAACAGCATAAATATTAAAAAAAACCACATGTAAGCATATCATATTCAAACTACAGAAAACTAAACACAAAAAGAAAATCTTAAAAGAAGCCAGAGAAAAAGAAAACACTTCATCTATGGAGAAACAAGATTAAGAATTATAGTAGAGGGCTGGGTGTGGTGGCTCATGTCTATAATCCCAGTACTCTGCGAGGCCAAGGCCGAAGGATGACTTGAGCACAAGAGTTCAAGACCATCCATAGGAACAGTGAAACCCCATCTCTATTAAAACTAGAAAAAATTTTCCAGGCATCATGGTGGATGCCTATCGTCCCAGATTTTGGGGAGGTTAAGGCAGGAGGATTAGGTGAGCCCAGGAGTTTGAGGCTGCTGTTAGCTGTGCTGACAACAGGGCACTCCAGCCTGGGCAGCAAAAGGAGATTCAGTCTCAAAAAAAAAATAAATAGATAAAAGAATTACAGAAGACTTCTCATCAGAAACCATGAATCAAGCAGAGAGTAGAATAACATACTTAAAAGTATTAAAAGATTAAAAATCAACAACCTAGATATCCTCTATCCAACAAAGTTATCCTTAAAAAGTAAAGGATAAATAAAAACTTCCTCACATTAAAAAAAACTTGATGGGTGGCACCTGTGGGCGCCAGTGCCATATGCCAGAGGTGGTGAGTTCAAACCCAGCCCTGACCAAAAACAGCAAAAAAAAAAAAAAACTTGAACAGACCTATATTGCACAAATGTTTGAAAACACTTATAAAAAAAGTTCTTTAAGGAGAAAGAAAATGATACAGAAGGGTCAGAAATTCATATCAACATAAAAAAGGAAAAGCTCTAAAGAAAGAATAAATGGAAATATAATAAAACCATTTCTGTTTCTTATTGTTAATCAATTTTAGCAGTGTATTGGGTGATTACACCATATGATAAGTGAAATGAATGACGACAGCGATGTCATACAAGACAGGAGAAAGAAGTGAAGCATATCGCTGTGATTAAGACCCTGTAAGCACACACACTGGTACAGTGTTGCTAAAAGGTAGATCAGTTGAAAATCTAGATTCCAAAATCTAGAGCACCACAAAAATAAATTTTAAATAAGTATCACTGCTGAGAGAGAAAATAACATCACATAAAATGCTCACTTCAAACTAAAGAAGGCAGGAAAAAATACTGTAACAAAGGAAAAAGAGCAAGTATAATTATTAATATTATAAAACAGATACAATCATAGTAGCTATTAAAACAGCTATATCAATAATCACTTTAAATGTGAATGGTTTAAATATACAAAGTAGAAGACCAAGGTTGTCAGAGTGGATAATAAAACAAAGCTCAATTAAATATTGCTTAAAGGAAAACATTTTAAATATAAAGACTTAGCAGGTTAAAAGTAAAGGGATAGAGATAGAGTGTATACAGTTTAGTGCTAACCAAAACAAAGCTGTATGGATTTTAGACAAATCAAAATTCAGAATAAAAGTTATTGGGGATACATAAAGGCATCCTATAATGATAAAACAGTCAACTATCCAAGAAGACATAAAAATCCTTAACATCCATGGACATCTTGTCAAGCCCACATAGAATACTTGCCAAGATAGAACATATTCTGGAACATAAAACAAAGTTTAACCAATTTAAAGGAAGAGAAATCACACTAAGTATGTTCTCAGATCACAGTGAAATTAAAGACCGATAACAGAATGAGAGCCAAAAAATCCCTAAAATATTGGAGATTAAAAAGCACACTTCTAAGTAGCACATGGCTCAAAGCTGAAGTCTCAAGAGAAATAAGATATATTTTGAGATAAATAGAAATGAAAATATAACATCAAAATCTGGGGGATTCAGTAAAGTAGTCCTAGAGGGGAAGTTATAGCATTAGATGCATATGTTAGAAAAGGAGAAAGATATAAAATCAATAGTGTAAGTTTCTACCATAAGAAACTAGAGTAAAGGAACAATTTTCTTCCTCGGAAGCCAGAGAAGAAAAATAAAAATCAGAACTTAAATCAATGAAATTTAAAACAGAAAAAACAACAGAGAAAATCAATGAAATTGAAAGCTGGTTCCTTCAAAAGATCAATGAAATCTGTAAGCCTAGGCTTACTAAATAAATAAATAAATAAATAAATAAATAAATAAATAAATGACAAGAATTGCTGATATCAGAAATAAAAACGAGCTATCACTACCAATCACATGGACATTAAAAGGGTAATACAAAACAGTATAAATGACTCTTTGCCTACAGATCTGATAAATTAGATGAAATGGATCTATTCTGTAAAGATACAAACTACCAAAATCATATAAGGAAAAATAGATAATCTGAACAGGACCATACCTACTAATGAAATTAGATCAATAATTTACAACCATCAAAAAAAAAAAAAGACCAACAAAATGTAGTTTCACCAGTGAATTCTACCAAACATTTAAGGAAGAAATGTTATAATTTTCCACAATTTCTTTCAGAAAATCATGCATGGGGAATATTCCTTCCTCATCTGTGAATCCTTAAGCAGATAAAGACATTACAAGAAAGAACAAGTGCAGATCAATATCTCTCCCTAATGTAAATGCAAAAATTCTTAATAATATATTAGTACATTAAAAACAATAGTGAACAAAAGTGATTATACACATGGCAAAGTAGAACTCATTCTAGGTATGCAAGGCTCATTTAATATTTGAAAACCAATCAACATAATCCACCATGTCAACAGATTAAAAAAGAAAAATTGCATGATTGTATTAACTGCAGCTGAAAAGACATTTGACAAAATCCAATACTTATATATAATTGTTAAGGAAACTAGGAATACAAGAAACATCCTCAACTTGATAAAGAGCATCTACAAAAAAACCTACAGCATATTTAATGGTGAAAAGCTGACCATGTTCTCTCTAAGATCATGAACAAGGATGTTCCCCTCACCATTCCTAACTTATCATACTAGATATCCACTTAAATGAGACAAGAAAAGGAAATGAAAGGTATGCAGATAGCAAAGGAAAAATTGTCTTTGTTCACAGATGAAATAATTATCTATGTAGAAAATCCCAAAGCATAGGGGGGAAAGCTTCTGGAATTAGTAAGTGATACAAAGTTAATATACAAAGGTCTGTTTCTTTTCTAAATGACAGCAATGATCAATTATAATTTGAAATTAAAAAAAACATATTTGTGTCATGACCCCCATGGCCCTGGTCTTGATCACCACAGGAAGGAACAAGGTGTAACACGTATTAGAAGTACAAGCTTGCAGGAGACAGGCTAACATTGAGTGCAGGGTAGCTCCGAGCAACCTCCACACTAGCCTTTTATTGAGACAGTACAAGACAGGTAAGGGGAGTATTAGACAATGACTACATGGCCTATGAATCGCCATGGGTTCGGGCTCTTTCTCCTCAAGGAGCACCTGCAGATGAATTGCCCGAGGTCCATCCCACCAGCTGCAAATCATCTTGCTCAGAGGTCGTCTGGCTCTTGGTGTCCCCTACATATTTGCAATAACCACCCCCCAAAATGAAATACTTAGATATAAATCTAACAAAATATGTATAAGATCTATAAGGGGAAAACTACAAAACTGCTTAAATAATAAATAAAAAACATTCCATATTCACAGATATAAAGACTCAGTATTAAGATGTTAGTGCTTCCCAACTTGGTCTAAGAATTCAAACCAATCCCAATCAAAAATTTAGCAAGCTATTTTCAGAGTGGATAACCTGATTCTAAAGTTTATATAGAAAAGAGCTAGAATAATTAACAAAATACAGAAGAACATTAAGCTTGGAGGACTTATAATACCCATTTTCAAGACTTACTATAAAGGCATAATAAAGAAAATGTAAAGGTTTAATAACCAGAATCCACAGAGAACTCAAACATATTAGCAAGAAAAAAACAAGCGATCCCATCTCAGGGTGGGCAAGGGACTTGGAGAGAAATTTGTCTAAAGAAGATAAGCGTATGGCCTACAGATATATGAAAAAATGCTCTCCATCCTTAATTATCAGAGAAATACAAATAAAAACTACTTTGAGGTACCACCTAACCCCAGTAAGATTAGCTCATATCACAAAATCCCCAAACCAGAGATGTTGGTGTGGATGTGGAGAAAAGGCAACACTTCTACACTGCTGGTGGGAATGCAAATTAATTCATTCCTTTTGGAAAGACAGCTGGAGAACACTGAGAGAACTAAAAATAGACCTGCCATTTAATCCTGCAATTCCTTTATTAGGTACATATCCACAAGACCAAAAATCAAATTACAACAAAGCTATTTGTATCAGAATGTTTACTGCAGCCCAATACATAATT
>CAUYQV010195986.1:0-16299 GCA_963574575.1 Galagoides demidoff
AGGCGCCCGCCACAACGCCCGGCCATTTTTTGGTTGCAGCCATCATTGTTGTTTGGCGGGCCCGGGCTGGGGATTTGAACCTGCCACCTTAGGTGTACGTGGCTGGCGCCTTAGCCGATTGAGCCACAGGCGCCGAGCCAACATCCATATTTCTACCAATACTCTGCTTTAGGCAACCTAGGATTTTTATATAATGTTCTTCAATATTCTTCCAGACTCCACCTATTATCCAATTACCGTATTCCAAAACCACTTCCACATTTTTAGGTATTTGTTAGAAAAACATCCCACTTCTGGTACCAAGCACCGTACTAGTTTTCTATTGCTTTCGTGACAAATCACCACAGACTTGGTGGCTTAAAACAAAAGAAATTAATTTTTTCATTGATCTAGAGGCCAGAAGTCCAAAATCAGTATCACTGGGTCAAGATCATGATGTTGGCAGGGCCATGCTCCCTCCATTTTTTTTTTCTACCTCTTCCAGCTTCTGTTGGCTTGCAACACATCACTCCAATCTCTGCCTCTGCAATCACACTTTCTTCTCCTCTTCTATTTGTGCCATCTTCCACTGTCTCTCTCTTATAAAGATACATGGGATTGCATTTAGGGCCCCCCAGATAATACAGGATAATCTCCCCATCTCAAAATTCTTAATCACATGTGAAAAGTGTTCTTTTTGCCATATGGTAACATTCACAGGTTCTAGGGATAATGCCACGGATTTCTTTTTATTATTAATTTATTTATTTTGTAGAGACAGAATCTCACTTTGTTGCCCTTGGTAGAGTGCGGTGGTGTCACACAGCTCACAGCAACCTCCAACTCCTGGGCCAAAGCAATTCTCTTGCCTCAGCTTCCGGGGTAGCTGGGACCACAGGCACCCACCACAACGCCCGATTTTTTGATTGCAGTGCTGGGACTGGGTTTGAACCCGCCACCCTCGGTATATGGGGCCGGCGCCCTACTCCCTGAGCCACAGGCGCCGCCCAATGCCATGGATTTCTTTTGGGAAGAGTCATTACTCAGCCTACTTCAGTAAGGGAAGAGAATGTCCATCCCGATAACAGTAGGGAAACAGCCGAGAAATCTCAGGAGCAAGCTTCCATAATTTTTAGCACTATGCAAAAACAACAGAAGAGGGAGCTCTGACATTTGAAAAGCTACCCTGAACCCCACCTCCTTCCAAAAGTTCAGGAAAACAAATTTGATATAAAGAAGAGCAACGAGGGCGGCGCCTGTGGCTCAGTGGGTAGGGTGCCAGCCCCATATACCGAGGGTGGCAGGTTCAAACCCGGCCCCGGAGGAACTGCAACAACAACAACAACAAAATAGCCGGGCGTTGTCATGGGCACCTGTAGTACCAGCTACTAGGGAGGCTGAGGCAAAAGAATCGCCTAAGCCCAGGAGTTGGAGGTTGCTGTGAGCTGTGACACCATGGCACCCTACCGAGAACGATAAAGTAAGACTGTTGTCTCTACAAAAAGAAAAAAAAAAAACATGGCTCATGCCTATAATCCTAGCACTCTGGGAGGCCAAGGTGGGTGGATTACTTGAGCTTAGGAGTTTGAGACCAGCCCCAGCAAGAGTGAGACCCCCCCCATCTCTACTAAGAATAGAAAAACTAGCCAGGTATTGTGACAGGCACTTGTAATCCCAGCTACTCAGGAGGCTGAGGCAAGAGAATCATTTGAGCCCAAGTTTGAGGTTGTTGTGAGCTATGATGCCATGGCACTCTACCCAGGGCATAGAATGAGACCCTGTATCAAAATAAAAGAATATTAAAATAGACATATTTCAAGTGTTAAAAAGCTTGGATTAGACATAGTAAGTAGAAACTTAGAAGGTTATTTTAAAGGCCCAAATAGAACCTTTAGAGATGAAAACTACAGTATCTGAGATGAAAAAAAAATGCATTGGATGGGATTAATAGCAGATTAAATGTTACAGAAGAAAAGATTAGCGAACTTGAAGACCTAGTAATAAAAACTATCCAAACTTAAATGCAAAAGAAAAAAAGACTGAAAAAAAAATAAACAGAGTATCGGCTGTGGGATAAATTCAAGTTGTCTAACATATGTGTAGTTGGCATCTCTAGGAGGTATCAGAGGGACAGAAAAAGTATTTGAAGGAGCATATCATATACCTGAGAATATTCACCCAGAATGACCAACAAGAAATCATATTCTCAAGCCCAGGTGTGGTGGCTCATGCCTATCATCCCAGCACTCTGGCAGTCCAAGGCGGGCAGATTGCATGAGCTCATGAGTTCAAGACCAGCCTAAGCCAGAGCAAGACTGCATCTCTAAACATGGCATTGTGGTGGGCGCCTATAGTCCCAGCTACTTGGGAGGCTGAGGCAAGAGAATCACTTGAGCCCAAGAGTTTGAGTTGCTGTGAGCTACAGTACCACAGCACTCTACCAAGGGCAACAAAGAGAAACTCTGTCTCAAAAAAAAAGAAAAAGTGGGACAGTGCCTGTGGCTCAAAGGAGTAGGGCGCTGGCCCTATATACTGGAGGTGGTGGGTTCAAACCCGGCCCCAGAAAAAAAAAAAAAAGTCATATTCTCATATTGGACTTTAAAGATAAAAAAAACTTTTGATTTTTTTTTGCGCCTCTAAAAAGAAAGTGCAAGTGATTTATAAGAGTAATAAAATTAGATTATCATCAGATTGAATACCAACCCTTTTTCTCCAGAATAAAGGGGAATAACATTTGAGCTATATTGGGAAATGTGAGCTGACACATTTATACCAAGCAAAACTGTGTTTCAGCTTCAAAAGATTTGAATAAACTGTTCTCAACATGTAAGAATTGAAGGACTATTGTCTTCATAAGTCCTTCCTGAAGAAACTATTAAAGAACAAGTTTCAGACAATCAAAATGGCTAACTTGGCACCCATAGTACAGTGGTTATGGCACCCACCACATGCACTGAGGATGGAGGGTTCCAACCTGGCCTGGGCCAGCTAAATAACAATGACAGCTGCAACAAAAAATAGCCAGGCATTGTGGCAGGCACCTGTAGTCCCAGGTACTTGGGAGGCTGAGGCACAAGAATCCCTTAAACCCAAGACTTTGAGGTTGATGTGAGCTCTGATACCACAGCACTCTACCGGCACTCAACCGAGGGCGACATAATGAGACTGCCTCAAAAAAAAAAATGGCCTGAGAAATATTGAAATAAAGATTGATGGTGGGCATTGAACCAAGAACTAAGACTAAAGGGAGAGGTTAGGATGTAATGGTTCAGGTAATGTATATAGAATACAACTATGAAAAAAACTGGGGGATAATGGGAGGTATATATTCACAGTTTTAAATTGCTGTTGGTAATTCTATCAGTGGCATTAGTATTGTTATATCGTTATTCTGGCACTGAACAATGTGGCTGCCCAGAAAAGAGTTGACAGAGCAAGCAGGAGACTGCTGTCCTGAGAAAGACTTGCTGCAACCTTTTCCTAGCTGATAAGGGTGGCTCACTGTGCCTAGGTTTTGCCAACAGTGTGGTTTACGCTGGCCACACGCTTTCTTTCCTGCTGGGGATCTGGAATATTGATTGGTATGGTATGTGCAGGGCAGAAGGTACCTAGTGACCAACTCCCAATAAAAACCTCTGATGCTGAATCTCTAATGGGCTTCTCTGGACAGAAACATGACACACTTGTTGCTGTACTTTTAATGCCGGGGAAAGAGTGAGCTCTGAGCCCTCTTGGGAGGGAAATGGTATGAGGAAACCTATGTGCAGAAAGAAGAGGGAAGGGGGATGAGGAAGTCCTGGTGCTTGGGTGGTTGTGGAGTTATCCATGGTATAGAACAGCAACTGAGCTCTTACAAGAGGTAAAATTACCTGTGGAATTTGAAAATGATCAATCCAGCCATGGGCAGTTGACTTGCCTGATCTCCCGGCTGCTTTTAGTCTTCTGGCTAAAGGGAGGGGAAAATGCAGCTCTGATGATGACTTTGATTTTTGTTCTCTCTTTCAAATGGGAGGAGGAAGAGCCCCAACATTACCCCCCAAGTGAGTTTCCTATGAACTAAAGACAATACAAATTCATTTGGAGTTGCTTTCTGCTTCTCACCCAGGCGAGATGGAAAAGGTCCAGAAATTCCTAATGGCAGGCTTTGGGTAGATCAAAAATGTCAAAAGTTGGTGGCACCTATATTTCAGTGGGTAAGGGCACTGGCCACATACACTGAGGCTGGCAGGTTCAAACCCTGTCCAGGCCAGCTAAACAACAATGACAACTGCAACCAAAAAACAGCTGGGCATTGTAGCGGGTGCCTGTAGTCCCAGCTACTTGGGAGGCTGAGGCAAGAGAATCATTTAAGCCCAAGAGTTGGAGGTTGCTGTGAGCTGTGATGCCATAGCACTCTACCGAGGGCAACATAATGAGACTCTGTCTCCAAAAAAAAAAAAAAAAAAAAAAAAGTCAAAAGTTTGCATTGCTTGCCAAGTGGAAAGAAAATAATTGAATCAGTATTCAGGGTTGGAGACCAGAGTTGAACAAAAGGTAAAAAAAAAAAGCTCTGCCTCAGCAACAGGAAGCTTCTGGGAACATTGCAGCCCAGATCTCCTGGCTTCTGTAACATTAACCCTGTAAGGCTGGGCGCCTGTGGCTCAATCGGCTAAGGTGCCAGCCACGTACACCTAAGGTGGTGGGTTCGAATCCCCAGCCCAGGCCCGCAAAACAACAATGATGGTTGCAACCAAAAAATGGCCGGGCGTTGTGGCGGGCGCCTGTGGTCCCAGCTACTTGGGAGGTGGAGGCAGGAGACTCGCTTGAGCCCAGGAGTTGGAGGTTGCTATGAGCTGAGATGCCATGGCACTCTACCCAGGGGGATAGCTTGAGGCTCCGTCTCAAAAAAAAAAGAGATCAGACTCCTTGGCTTCATCCAGATGGCCATGTGAACGATCTCTCCCAGTGCATGGGGAGAGAAAGATGAAATCACTGATCCATCTGAAAATTCCCCAGGAAAGGGGCTGCATAGTCTACTTCCTGGCTACAACCAGGGCAAGAGGCTGAATCACCCAAATCCCTCCTGACTCCTGTTCACTTGACTTCTACCAAGTAGGTCAGCTGGAGTCACCTGAGTTCTACTCTCTGTCCTCGTGGGCAGCTCCCCCTCTAGTGGCACCTACTGCAGCAGACTGCAGTGTGTGGTCTCTTCTCTGAGGTCTCCACTAACTCAGCCTCAGCCCCAAGCCCCAGCCATGGCCTGTGTACTACCTGCAGCTCTCCTTGATGTCGACATGCCACTGAGGGCTCTGACATACTCCAGCTCTGCTCTGGGACACATAGTTCCCTTGTCACTCTTTCATTCCCCCAAGCTGGACATTATGTCCTCATTTATAAAATGGTAACACTATCTCTCAGGGTTTGCGATGAAAAGACACTTTGCTGTCCCACTTCAGCAAGTGGTTGCTGAGCCCCGCTGAGTACCCAACGCTCTGCCAGGAACCACAAAAAATAATTTAAAACATGAGCCAGGCATGCTAATGGTAACATGGGTTCATACTGGTAATTCTAGTACTTTTGGAATTCAAGGTAGGAGGATCACTTGAGCCCAGGAGTTGAAACCAAGCTGAGCAACATAGTTAGACCCTGTCTCTACAAAAACAAACAAACAAACAAAAAACAACTAAAAAATTCAGCTGGGTTTGATGGTGTGCACCTGTAGTCCCAGCTACTCAGGAGGCCGAGGTTTAAGGCTCAGTGGAGCCCAGGTGTTTGAGGTTACAGTGAGTTGTGATCATGCCACTGTACTCTAGCCTGGGTGATAGAGCGTGACTGTCTCTCTAAAAAGAAAAAGAAACCCCCAAATTTAGACTTAGCCTTGGACCTTGATAAATTAATCAGAATGAAGTAAATACACATGGTAATGACAGAACCATCCAAGATGATTTATATTAAAGTCTCACAATTCATTGTTCAGACCAAGTGTTACTGGGATGGGAGTGCTCGGGTTAGAGAGCAGGCAGAACTGGAGAGAGGTTTGAAGAAATAATGCAGGACAAGAAGGTCGAGGAGACTGCAGGGAGGGTCAACAAAGAAGCCAAAGCTGAGGGGGAGAAGCCAGACTGGCAGAGGAGGTACCAATCCCATCTCATGGACTCAGTCTGGGTAAGGCTGGACCCAGGTTTTCCGACTGAGTGCTGACCCTGGGTTCTTGACTTCAGTGTGGGTTCTTCTGACTATGTAATGCTCCAGACTCACTGTGTGGCTATGTGTCAGACCTATCTATGGAGCTGTTTTTAAAACACGCAAGTTCAGCAATCAGCCTTCCCTCTACCCCTTTTTGGTTCACAACGGAGGGTAGGGAGAGGAGAAAGCCTGCATCAGGATTTTTCAAGGCTCGATGGTTTCTGATGCACAGTCCTGGCAGGAACCACTGCCCTGCCCTGCCCCGCCCTGCACAATGTGGGCCTGAAGTGGACAAAGGGCAGAAAAGAGGAGAATGACCCAGTGTTCCCAGGAGCCTCACTTCACAGCGCCTGGTCCTGCTCCTAAAATCTGGGTGGAGAGATGCTCAGTCCAGGGACTGGGTGAGAACTGTCTCCCCCCAGGGATGTTGTTATCAGCTCCATGAGCCTGTGGTAGCTCTTATCTTCTATCTTTAGTAGCCAGAGAAAAAAGTTCCCTGGCCTGCCAGAAGACTGGCCGAGAGCAGTGTGGCCAAGGACAACTCCAAGTGAGAACAGGCACTGCTGGGTGTCTCCTGCAGCTCTGTCTCTCCACCTGATGCCCTAGCCTTGTTGGTCCCCAGGTTAGTGGTGTCCCTGTAAGTCCCTCCCCAGCTCTCTCAGGCAGGGAGAGCTGCTCCCTTCTGACTCCCACAAACCCTGGATGCCCCCATCCCACTCTGACTTTCTTGGTCTCACAGATACTCCTACCAATGCCAGCAGGCACCATCTTGCATCATCTTGTACCTCCGACCTGGGAGAGGCTCAATAGCTATTTGTTTACTCTGTGTGGAGCTCCTGAGTCTGCAAACTGAAAATATCTCTGTTCAATACCTTTTTGTAACATTCCCATGGCTCTCTGCAGCAAAAATACAAACTTCCACCAAACCACACCTTCATTTGGCTGCAAGTTGGCATCCTTGCATTAAGCCAAGTCTGCCTACCTCTTATCTTTTGAGCCTTTGCCTAATCAATAGGTTGTCCCTTTTGTTATATGGGGTTACACCCTCACCCTCACTTTCCTTTCCAAAGCTACAAGTTCGAAAGGATTTTTGCCTTAATGTCCATATCCAAATTAACTAAACCCAGTTGATACAGTTCTAAATTTAAAACAAAAAAACTTGATATTTCACTAACTTTTATAACTGTATCATGGATAAGTGCTTGACTTCTATTAATTAGTCTTTCGAATTTCAGTTCTGAACACTGTATGGTCACAGACCTCCACTGCTGCTTTTGTGAACAGTAAACTGGTCTAAATACTAGAAAGAATCTCTTGTCTCCTGTTCATCATACAATATCCCACTTCAAAGTTCAATCTGAAGACCACCTCCTCTTGGGTGCTTTTCCAAGAGAATTGTCCCAATTCTCTAACAGCCAATGCATCTGTCTTCTTCAAAATGTAATTGTATCTATCCCATTTGTACTCTCTTCCTCTCTCACACATACCAACTGAAAGTTAATGCCTTTGAAAGTAGGAATCACCTCTGGATCCTACTATGTGCCTAGCGCTGACTGAGTGATGATCTGGGATAATTAAATAATACTGATCAATATAAATGCCATAAGCTCAGGTGTAAATACATATATACAACGAAACTTAAAACCCATTAGGGGAGGCAAGAGGGGGCTGGGGTAATAATGGTGCATGGCACACCTCTCGGGGGTGGGACACAGGTAGAAGAGGGACTTTAAAAGGCAAAAGATTTATATGATCTGATGAAAAAAACAGAGTATAAGAAGGACTTTACTAACAAATGCAATCAGTGTAACCGAATTCTTTTTCTCAATGAATCCCAAACAATAAAAAACAAGAACAAAAAAAAGGGGGGCGGTACATATGGCTCAAAAGAGTAGGGCTCCAGCCCCATATGCCGGAGGTGGTGGGTTCACCACCAAAAAAAAAAAAAAAAAAAAAAAAAAAAAGAACCCATTTTAACCTACCATTTTGAAATTATTTTGAAATTAATATGCAGTCTTGCAATATTACATCATACAGTATATCTGCCTGGTTGGCTGTTTCCCTTTTGACGAATGACTCCATAAAAGATAGATTTGGGGTAATACAGGCCTTCTGTATTTATTTAAAATCCTTTTCAAAACCATGGGATTGAGTCTGTTTGGATATGTCAAGGGAATACTCACTGTAAAGGGCATGGACAGTTAAGAGGCTTGTGCTCTTCACAATGTCCTGACAATTTGATCTCTCACGATTTCTTTCTTAGAAAACTATCTGAAGTTTCTTAGAAATTATTTGAAGATTGTGACCGAGTCACATCACTGCAGTTGGAAGCACGGCTGTCACTGTGAAGGCCCAGGGCATGAGGAGAGAGCATGTTGGTTCACTGCCTGGGTGGGGAGACTTTGAAGGAACAATCCCTAACGTGGCAGGAAGTTGCCCTGGTGGCAGGTGGTGGCTCTGGTCCAGTTGGAGGCCTAACCAAATCAAACACACTCAGCTATCACACATTCATGAAAATCTCTATTTGTAAGGATGAGTGAAAATCCTAAGACCTTGAGCCTGTATCCTTCTGAAAAAGTCCACATATGTGGGACAGTTGCCTCCTTTTATCTCAACGTAGTGTCAGACAACTTAAACATTCCACTGAGCTCTAGCTGTGTTTATGGATAGCCATCTTGTAAACTAGGAGAACCGAGTAAGATATTCCATCTCTCCTTTGCCCCCCAAGGCTCTGAAACATAATCTGTACATGTCAACTCAGTGTGCCTGCATCCCCTGCAGGCCTGCCTCCAGGGGGAGGTCAGATCTTATCATGGTAATGATAGAGAAATAATAGCATTACATCACTGTGTAAGATAAAGCAAGGCGAACAACGCTAGTTTCGCATTTACCACCTGCTAGATCTTAGGCAAGTTACTAAACTTCTCTGCTTTCTACCTTACCTTTGCAGTTGTAGAATGGCACTCTTGATTTTTATCTTGCAGTGTTTCACAGACAAGAGCTATTAGTGGGATTTGGATTGAGGGCTTACACTCTTTCTCTTCTGTAGAAATAGCAGAACATAAACAGACTGAAGGAATAGTCATGCCATCTGGGTGAACACCAGGCTGACTCTTGGTTCAAGAAAGACAAGATTGGTATCTGGTTTAGGTACAATTAAGTATAGGATCAATAGCAGCAGCAGCCAAAGCACAAAGAGTGCGCACAGAGTGTGCACATAGGTGCCAGATACCACCACTTAAAGAGCTTGTTCCTAGATCTGGTCCTATTTTAAGAGATAATTTAGCTATTACTTTCTTGTATGATATGATGATTTTCTGATTTTAAGTTTTATGAGGGAAGAATCATATCTTATCCATGTACCTGATACAGTGCCTGGCCCAAGACGGGTGGATTATTTTATTTCAATAGAGTCATTTCTAATGAAATTCTAATAGTGAACTTAACACTGTTTCCTAGCACAGAGTAATGGAAAACAGCACACATGTTATAAATAATACCAACACAATATCTCTTCCAGCATTTTCCTAACATGTGTATATAACCAAGTATTACTAGTGAGTACTATTAGTCCAATATTATTTGGGCCCCTGATGTGATTTTTAATGTAAAAAAAAATAAGAAAAAAATCTCAAAATATCTCAAGATTATTTTTACTGAATAGCCTACGTTTGTTTTTAATCTTTCCACAGCCCATGTTCACATCTGTGGCCTCCCTTTTATGGGCTCTGGAGCTATAAATCTGAAAGAAGATAGATAAGGCAGGAACCTTGTTAAACAAAATCCCCACCAAAATGACAAACATTCAAACAGGAGTGGCCTGCCTTTATCTCGTCACCACCCAGTTTTGACAGAGTCTGTTTCCCTTTTACAAAGGGTTTGCTGTCTGAGAAGTGACCATTTTACCCAGGAGACCAAAAGTCACTCCTAAGCTAGGTATTTCCCAAAGGAGTTGTACTGTATGTTCCAGAGTGTGGCTGCTAAGCTATCTGGGTTGCAATAAAATGCCTTGATTTTATCTCTGGCTGGACAGGCTGGACAGACTGTGTGTGTGTGTGTGTTGTTTTTTTTTTTTATAACCTCAGTCCATTTCCCTGGAAATATGGGTATGTGGCCATATGATGACTCATTGTGGGTGCAGAGAGCACAGAATCCCCTACAGAAGCAAAGGCTAAAACTTCCGAGATGGAGAAGAGAAGGTGGAAGGGAGAGAGTAAGAGAAAAGGACAACCCAGAGGACTGTTCTGGATTGATTATTTACAGACAGCTTGACAGCAACAGATATGGGATAGATCACTGTGGCTGGCAACTATTACTGTGGTGATTTTGTTGTTGTTGTTGTTGGTCTTTCATTTTAAGATAAAAGAAACATATTTATTAAGTAATGGGTTACTCTGGAAGTTGTGCAGGAACTTCTGGTGATAAATGCATAATAATTATTGGTTTGTTGGAAGTCTCAGGTTTCGTTTGATGAAATGTTGGATTTAGTTACATCTTTGTAGGTAGAAGTTACTCTTAAAGGGATGGTATTCAGTAGATTTAGATGTGTACAACTTGCCCTTCCTGGGGAAGGATCACAATATAGCTTTGCAGGATTTCTCTGTAGGGAAATAATCTCCACAGCAGCCATCAAGACACACTGTACACTAAGATTCTGAAGATGACTGAGTCCATGGATGAACACAACTGACTTATAGAAACTGTAGAGAAATTTAAGGCAATTGCAGAAGCAGAAAAAATTATGACCAGAGCACCGGGATTGATCCAAAACAATGGGGGCCAGTATTTGTGATCTTAGGTAGACCTAGCCTGAAAGTGGGTCACCGTCACAGTGTTAGGAAGACTAGTATAAAAATTGCCTTTGCAAATGATGGGTCTGTTCTTTGTTACCTTCTTATGACTAATAAAGATTCATTTCTATTACTATTAAGTTTCAGTTCATTCTTTTAAAAGTTATTAGGCAATGTTTGACACGTGCCAAAGAAAACTTGTAATACATATTTACTATGTTCAAAAGAAACAGAACGTGACTAAATATGCCCTCCCTTTCTCCCTCTCTCCCTCCTCTCTCAGGGATACCCACTGTCCTGAAATGCCTATTTACCACTCGGCCTTCTTAGAAACATGGCCTTAATACAGATTTCTGCATCTCTACATAATAATTATCTGGCTTTGTTTATTTCTGAGCTTTCTATATAAAAATTCTATCATATTGTATGTCTCTTGCAACTACTTTTTTTTAGTCAACATTAGATTTCATCTGTATTGCGCGTATAGTTTGTCATTTTCACAGTAGTATAATAATTTAACACTCTTTCTCCATCCCCTGCCAATGAACATTGGGTTTACCATGCCCCCATGACTACTCTTATACATGTGCTCATCAACACTTCTTCCTTTTCCTCCTCAGCATAGCCAAACACAGTTCCCAGCCTTTCTACAGTGAGGTGGAGACAAATAACGGACTTCTGACCAGTGCAGTGAGTGTGGGAGGGATAAATGCCACTTTTTGACCTGACTCTTACAACCCTGCCATTCTGGCCTGAAGCAGAGGGTACAGGGGAGGATGCCAAGGCCACAGGAAATGGTGGAGCCACTAGATAGAAGGTGGTCCCAGAATGCCTACCTGAAGCACAGTCCTCCCTTACCCCTCATGACCACCAATGAACTGATACCACTGGAAATAAACTTGGCTGAGTTAGCTGCAGAGATTGGGGTGGCCTAGTATAGCTGTTAGCCTTTCCTGATTAATAAGAACTCCACTTCAAAATATATTAAGGGTGGGCGGCACCTGTGGCTCAGTGAGTAGGGTGCCGGCCCCATATACCGAGGGTGGTGGGTTCAAACCCGGCCCTGGCCAAACTGCAACAAAAAAATAGCTGGGCGTTGTGGCGGGCACCTGTAGTCCCAGCTACTTGGGAGGCTGAGGCAAGAGAGTCACCTAAGCCCAGGAGTTGGAGGTTGCTGTGAGCTATGACATCACAGCACTCTTCCAAGGGCTATAAGTGAAACTCTGTCTCTATTAAAAAAAAAAAAAGTGTGTGTGTGTGTGTGTGTGCATGTAAAGGGTATATTTTGTTTGTGTGTCTATGTGTGCATGAGACTGGGTCAGGGCTAGGATGAGGAAAGCCTCTGCCCCCCACATTTATAAGGGAGGGTGAGAGAGTTATGGCAATAAAATGGCACCATAAGGGATACTTGCAGTGATGTAGTTGTTCTGCTTTTTGACTGTGGCAGCGTTGATACGCTGGTTGTAGATATGCTATACTATAGTTGTGCAAGATGTGACCATCCTGGAGGAAGTGGGTAAAGGGTGCACAGAATCTCTCTGTATTATTTCTTAGACTTACATATGAATCTACAACCATCTCAAAATAAAAAGTTTTGAAAAACCATGAAAGACTATATGGTAAGTACGGAGAAGTGTTAACAAAACCAAGGAAGACATTTTTTCCCTTGTGTTTGGAAGACAGAGAAATGAAGTATGATCAAGCACAAAGCACAGCTCTTTAGACCCAGATGTGAGACTCAGCATCAACCCTTGGTTTCCTCTCCTTAAAAACAAGGACAATTATTGTCCTACCGCTAACTTCATAGAGTTCTGGGGGATCAAATTAACTGAGATGGCAAATGGGAAAGTACTCTGAAACCAAAGAAGGGAGGGGAGGGGGAAGGGTGAGTGGAGGGAGGGTATATGGCGGGATCTCACCTAATGTACACAATGCAAGGGTACATTTCAAATCAACTAAGTATATTATAAGTGCCATACCACAACAATAAGTAAATGAGGTGACAGTTATGTTAATTAGTTCAAGCATTCCACACTGTATATCATCACATAGTACCCCACAAAGGTGTACAGTTATGATTCATAACAATTAAGTTTAAAAAAATTGGGAAATATTAAAAAAAAGAGAGAGACCATTATAATACTAATTGGGGAGTACCAGGGGCATAATCCAATCCCACTTCAGTGTATTAGTGAAAGAGCTGCCACGCTGCAGTGCTGTGCCTTCATAGTAACTCAGGGGCCGAGGTGGAGGGGCGGTTAGGAGTCACACACCGATGATAAGAAGACATCAAAAGTACTTGCTCCGGGTGCAGACAGGGTGTGTAATGTGCTACTTTTCATGTAAGAAAGAAGAAAATTAAGAATATATACTTGTATTTATTTTATTTACATAAAGAAACTCTGAAAGGCTGTGTTTAAAAAACTAACAAAAGTGACAAAGAGAAAGAATAGTGTGGATTGAGCAGGGGTAAGGGGGGGACTTTTCATCTTGTGAATTTTAAAAAATTAGGTGCATATATTGCCTATTCACACAATAAAACAAAAGAAATGAAAAAAGAACATTCTTAGGGAGGGTCCTTATATTCTGCCTGTGGGGTGGAGAGGGGAAGCTACTTTTTGTTCTTCTCAAAACTTTAGTTCCAAGATTATGAAGTTAGCTGAGAGTCATCACTAGGGCGTATGCACACATGCACGTATGTCTGCGCGTGTATGAACGAGCCTGCACATGCCAAAGAATTACGGCCAAGCTCTACTTCCTTCCTGCCCCTCAAAGCTGGAGATGCCTAAGAGTCATGAATGAAGAGAGACCATTGCAGCAGCCACCCTTGCTTCTCAGTTTTCTGCCCCGTAGGTCACTTATTAAAGAATTACCCTATATGGGGAAGCTGACCCATATACACTTTACAGGACAAAATGAGATGAGAAATAGGAGCTGCGGTCCTTACTCCCTCTCTTCACTATACCTATTTGTCAGTACATTCTTGGGTCACATATAGCTTCACTATCTGTCCAAGTACCAAAGTAAAATCCACGTTGTGTCAAGACTTTCTAGTTGTTATAAGTATCAAACTTTAAAAAGCTGAAATCAAGAAGTAATTCTTTCTGGTTATATTAGTTTTCTGTAGTCCCCCTGTTCTCCAGAATAATGGAAACAACAAACAATGTTGGAGAAAACTGGCTATGAACACTGGAGTTCAGAGTCTGGTTACTCTGTATAGCCCACTGGTGTTTGATCTTGGGGCTATTCATCTTCCAGAAGAGTGATTTTCAAGTGGTGTGCCGTAAGAGGATCTTAGGTGTGCCATGACAAATTTTAAAGGTCATTAATTAAATTATTTTCAAAAGAAGTTCAAAGCTCAGTAAGTATATTCGTTTTTTTACTCTTTACTTTTTGGTCAACATAATTTAAGTGTGCCATGGAAATTTAACTATAGGTTCAAATGTGCTGTGAGATTAAAAAAAAAATGTTGAAAAACACTGTTCCAGAAGACTGGGCCTTTTGAAGTATTCTGTCTCCTTGGTTAGAGGCAGACTGAACATGTTTTCAACAGCGTTCAAGCAATATCCCTTTGGAATGGGTTCTACCTTCTCACTGATGGTTTGTAGTGGAACAGTTTGAACTGAGGGCTTTGGTCCACTCCATTCTTGCAACATAATACAAAAGCTGCCATTTGCAGATGGTTTTGTTGAGACCACAATTCATTTCTAAGGTCTCAATCAAACAAGAGCTTAAGGATAAACTATCCAAATTCTTTTAATTTGTCTGACATAGAGACAGTTTACCATACATATGAGGTTTATGAACATACAGCCAAATAAAAAATGAGAAATATTAGCATAGCCAATGAGATTAAAAAAATAAAAGATATCCTAGCACTCTTGGAGGCTGAGGCGGTAGATTGTCTGAGCTTAGGAGTTTGACACCAGCCTGAGCCAAAGTGAGACCCTGTCTCTAAAAATTGCTGGGCATTGTGGTCAGTGCCTGTAGTCCCAGCTACTCAGGAGGCTGAGGCAAGAGAATCACTTGAGACCAAGAGTTTGAGGTTGCTGTGAGCTTTGTTGCCATGGCACTCTACTGAGGGTAACAAAGTGAGACTGCTCCCCCACTCCTCAAAAAGCTTTTCATTGGGAAAAGCTTCTGGGAATGTAAGTACAAAAGCTTTGTAAGTTAGTCTAGAAAAACTACCCATTCATCTCAAAATCTTTGGTATTCAATATGGTAGCTGGCATAAAGGATATGCTCAAATTTACTTCTCACCTGGGAGTACAAAAAAGATAAACCCAGTCTCTACAAATTTTAAGGCCTGTAAAGCTAAGTAAGACTCCATGTCTAACCTGAAAGACTAGCTGAAAAATGCACAGAACTAAATTTGTATCTTTACCGGGAAACAAAGCTGAACAGAGACAATGGTTTAGATTAGAGATTGCTGGGTAGATAGCATTTAAAATGTGAATGCAATTGCTAGTGCTCTGCCTTCAATCACATGGACAGATCCCTTTTGCAATTATCTTCACTAGGTTCACCTGTATGCAAAGTTTGCTGATTACTGGAAGGCACTATGGTTTCCCTGGAGATGGGGAATCCTTAATCCATCTTTTCAATACAAGGGAGAGTTCAAAAGACTCACAGTACAAAGAGGCAGCTTCATAGCTGGGAGTATCACAGGTAACACTGGGAAAACCTGTGCACATTTGCCAAAAGGAAGTAGAAATTAGAGTCCCTACCCATCAAGGGCACGGAGGGTGGAATTTTCCTGACTATAAACATAGCTAGAGTCCTCTACCTGTCCCAGAAGAGGCAGAATGGTAGTACTGTGCTCCCTACCCCCTTTCAAGTCATCACACTTACTGAAAAATGGTGCTGTTTTATGGTACACTAGAAAAAGTGGGTGAATCTGGCTGAGGTCATTGACTGTGGCCTCTAGCTCCCCTAAGGACGGAGGAGATCAGTAGCCTATCTGTAGCCTATCCCTAATCCAGCAGTGTGCCCCATCACATGGATTTAGTAAAGTTTCAAGAAGAGATCTGAAATCAGAAGGTCTTCGTTCAAATGTGTCACTCAACTACTGGCTACCAGACTCTGGCAAGTTACTTTATCTCCAAGTGTTTTCATTTCCTCTTCTATAAAATGAGGACAGTAAGTAGCCAGACCTCATAAGAAAGCTGTTGATTATATAGAATTATGAATGTAAAGCACTTAGCACAGTATTTTGCATATAGCGAACATGCAACAGATTGTATTTGTTATGTATAACAATGGTATGGTATTATTATTATTACATATATTTGAGGTCACCTCTTACCTCAGCAACCTCTGGGAGAGAATGAATTAAATGGAGAAAAAACATCAGGTTTATTGTGAC
>CAUYQV010195990.1:0-32310 GCA_963574575.1 Galagoides demidoff
CCTACTTCAATTTTTGGCCTTTTATTCCCTATAATAGCACCAATGTTGCTATAAGGATTAGCAAAAAAAAAAAAAAAAAAAAAAAAGAAAGAAAGAAAGATCAGATAGTACTTCTGGCGTTGGCAACTTAAATAAAACTTATTAACTCACAGATACTGTCTGATTTGAATTGACTGAGAGTAAAATTCAAAGGCTTTTATTAGCTCCGGCTTGGTTGACTCAAAACTGTTGAGACGTTTGGAAGTTCAGAATTTGGGTGGATGGAGAAATGGTCTCACTGGGGTCCGTGCCAAGGCGTAACTCTTGTAAACTAGCTTTGGCTAGCCTATCAAAAGCTTTTATTGACCGTGTCGTGCTAAAAGAATCTACTCACAGTGTTAACAGGCAAGGTCTGCATGCAGCAGGTCACAGGCTCGGCTACCTTGAGATGTTTGGATTTAAGACACAGACGTGAGTTTACCAAGAAAGGGCTAAGTTCTCATTGACGTTTTCCTTTTCTGGAAACCAATCCTACATCTTGATTATGAATTAAGAACTTTTGCTCATTTAATAACTGCCAATGAGAGAGCACTATTGCCTGTGGGGAAGCATTCATTTCTAGGCTTCAGGGGGGTCTCTGAAATAAATATTTGTCTATACTAGGTACTCAAGTGCATTTGGGGATCTCAGGTAAAAGTTTTTCTCCATCAAATGCTATGAGAATGCACACACGCACAGTGAGTTAGTAACCAGTCTCTAGGAAGTAACTTCTTTGTGGCTTCTTCCTCATCCCCCTTTTATGACCCCAGGGGAGTCAGTGCTTATCCAAGGGCAGTTTTTCCCCTTTCTTCTGTGGGGGTATTTGGCCATGTCTTGAGACAGTTTTGCTTGTCATAACTAGATGATGCTAATGGCACCCAGTGGGTAGAGGCTGAAGATGCTGCAGAATATTTTATAATGCACAGGGCAGCCACCCACAGCAATGAATTCTCCAGTCTAAAATTTCAAGAGTGTTGAAGTTGAAAACCCAGCTGTAAGGGGTCACGTCTGTAGGAGCCCACTTGGAGACTACAGGCATGTCTGGTAAAGCTGGGCACTTAGAGAGGAAGAATGGTCAACCTGGGACTAGAGAATCACCATTGCTTTCCTTGTGGGCAGTTTTTTTTAGCAATAGTGGGGCTTCCTGCCAGTACCATGTCATATGTCATTGGCAACTAATCAATCTTTGTTTGTGTGGAAATACTCCTACCAACACTCTCTTTGGGTCTTCATAACTTGGTGGTATGAGGGCACACTCCAGCCACATTGTGTCTTACTATGTACTCAGCTCATAAGATAGGTATCAGGCTTACTTAAAATTTGCTTCAAAAACACAGACACATTTAAATTTCTTTTTCTATAGCATAGACTTTATCAGGGGAGACATTTCCTCACTTGGGTAATGGAGTCCCTGTAATAATTAGCACTAATTGAGATCCAGGTAGGCAGCGTAAGTAGAAAGCTTGACAACTAAATCACTCATGGCAGTGACCTCAGGGACCAGGCTCCCAGGTCCTCAGTCACCTGAATGAAGAAGAGGAAGGCAGAATTGAATGAGATTAGTAATTTAGTTTTTAGGAAGCATTACATTTGTTATAAACAATAGGAAAAATTCAGCTGAATGTTGTGGACTAAATATACAAGCTCTCTCTCTCTCTCTTACACACACACACATCTCTCAAGGACAATCTGATCTATCCCTAATCATAGACAGAGATCATAGGGCCAGCAGGATTATTCTGTGAATAATATATAGGTTTGCTCTTGCTACCCGGGGACAAGATCATACAGGTCTCAGTTGTGTCTATAGAGTGTCTTCGTGTGACTTTCAGTTAAATTTTCTTCACTTTCTACATTATTAAAATGACCTAAATTTTATTATTTTCTGTTCTATGAAAGCCCGTCTCTACCTCTGGATGAATACATGTGGTGGTGAGGCCAAAATCAGAGAGTGCTATGAAATTTACAGACACGTGACTTCATTAACTTTCTGGAGTTATTTCCTAGTTTTCGATGGAAACAGAATGGGTATGAGAGATCAAGTCTTGTAGAATGAAAACATTCCTTTTAGACAAGTTATAGATGAGAAAAAAAAGTCAATGAAAAAACTGGAAGAGTCAGGGCACCTTCTATGAAAAATTAGTTGTGCTCTGTCAAGATTCTGGCCAACCAAAGTTCATAGGATTTTGACAGTTTTTCCCTAATCTTTCTCATGGGAGTACAAAATGAGAAGTGATTCAGACTGCATGGGGTGCAAGTTTCTCATAATCCAAGACAAATGTGGCAGATGCCAAATCTATAAGAGTGTCGACAATCTTTGCACTGTTGTTCTTGGGAATGTTCCATGAGGAGAGAAAAGAAAAAATTATCTGGATTCTACTTCCAGCTTTGTCACTTACTGTCTGAGTACAAGGGCTCTTCATATGCCAAAAAGAAGGGATTGAACCAGATGACATCTAAGATCACATTCAGAAGTAAATTTCTGTAAACTCTGAGAAACAGAGCAATGTTTCTGTGATCTGTAACTCTGGAACTCCTCAATCCTGAATGAGATCTCAAAACTGACCTTCTCCTGGATGAATTCATCATTAGAATTAATTCACAGCTAGTGAGTTCCAAGCTGGAACCCACATTGCTGCCACCTCAGATGATTGAAGACATATGGTCCCCTTGGCATGACATAGCCAGTGAGCTGACCTTTAGGGAGCCTCTCCATCTAAGGAAGAAATTCTTGGATAAGAGCATGTCAGGCTCCCAAGTACTGGCCTTGGTATTTGAAAGGATTTTGACTATGTACTTAGTGGTGTCCATTATTTCTAGTTTCCTGTTTCCACTAATACTTCCACAAGACCCAAGGATGCTTGAGTACTCTGGTTTGGGGTTTGTGTGGCACAGTGGAGCACAAAATATAGAAATCCTTCAGCAGGGAGCACAAAAGTGGCTTCAGTAAATTGAGGGCTTCTGAATATAGAATCTAAAAGGCTCTAGCAGAGTAACAGTGCCTGGAGCAGTCTGGAGGCTCCAACAAGGCTCCCTGGCAATGGTGGTAACCAGGGTGGTCTTGGGATCACTAGGAAGCAGGACCCTCACAGCTGTGCTAATAGGACCCTCTTGAGTGGCTTTTTAGGGAGTGTGTGTTTTGGTGGGGCAGGGGAGGTGGACACAGTGCTGATGTAGTCTACACGGTGTGGAGAAGACTCTTCCATGAGGACTTGTGAGGCACTTCTGGGTGAGGTACTCAGCCAGGCAAAAGGTCCCACTATAGCAGGCCCAAGGAAGAATCTAACAAATGCATCAAGTAACTGTAAAGTGGCCTCTGGTTTCACTTTCTCTCTTTTCCCTCAAACTCCCCAGCCTCCTTCCACTAACCACCCCTGCTCCCCAGGCTGGTATCCTGAAAACCACTCTGCCAGAGATGAAATTTCATGGGAAGTCTGAATAGAACAGAGCTAACACACTTGTGGCATTGGGCACTACAATGTGTGCACACAATTCTTAAATATGAAAGGAAGAAATAGTAATGATTTTTGGGGACCTAGGATAATTTGATGGTAAATTTTTTTTTTTTTTGAGACAGAGCCTCAAGCTATCCCCCTGGGTAGAGTGCCATGGCATCACAGCTCATAGCAACCTTCAACTCCTGGGCTCAAGTGAGTCTCCTGCCTCTGCCTCCCAAGTAGCTGGGACCACAGGCGCCTGCCACAACGCCCAGCCATGTTTTGGTTGCAGCCGTCATTGTTGTTTGGCAGGCCTGGGCTGGGGATTCGAACCTGCCACCTTAGGTGTACATGGCTGGCGCCTTAGCCGATTGAGCCACAGGCGCCGAGCCAATTTGATGGTAAATTTAAAATGATAATGACTAAAATGCAGGGAAAATGCTAAAAAGTAGCACCCCAATGGACTATCGTGGAGCAGAATTTGTACACAGATCATAACTTGTTGGAAAAGAGCCACAGCATGTGCTAGGCTACCCAACTTTACCCAGCAGTCCTAGCTTGGGATATAGAAATAACCAATGTTAAGTTTTATGACTTTTCCAGTTTCAAAACCAAGTACAATGGGTTAATTACCCTAAGCTTCCTATTCTGATGTTTCAGATCAGGACCTCTGGAATGGTCTCCAATGTTTATGTTGCTTTGGGTCCTGGCATCTATTTACCCAGCTGTTGGAAAGTGTACTCCAATTTTCCTCTGGTAGACGACTCTTCTGCACTATTCAACTTTCTGTTCATGTTCTTCACTCCGATGGAGTCGTCTCCATCTCTAGCTTCACAGGCAGACAGTGGGATAGAGCCCTGGGTAGTCAGAATTGTATGGCTCTAGTCACAGTGACTGGTTCTGAAAAATGAGTACCTGACCCTTTGCAATCAATGAGGTGCACAAGCTGGGTCTTCTGAGAAAGAAGCTGTATCTGGCTGGTTTTCTGTAGTCATTTGGTGCCCATGAAAGATAAGAACCTGGCTGAGAGTAAAACCTACGTGGGGAGAGTACGCCAAATAGTAGAGAAAGATGCACTGGTTTCTGGTGTTATCTTGAGCTTACCATAACCCCCTATCCAGGGGCCAGAACTGGCTCCTGAGCTTGATTTAATGTCTGCTGCTGAGGCATTGAAAATCTTAATACGTTTTATCTTTGCACTTGTATAAGTGCAACCCAGTGGGACAATGATGCCTGTGTAGGAACAAAGAAGCACATGGAGTAAGCATGTCTGCCGTTCCTCACCACACCACATGCGCGTAGCATTCACAGTGACCCATGAGCACAAAACTCCACGGAACTTCACAATGCAGGAGGTCACAGACACTCAAAGTGAGTGCAAGTTTAAGCCTCTTATGTCTATAACTTGCTGTGGGGGATATTGACAGCCCAGCCAGCCCCACTTTCCCCTTGAATCAGAACTTGTTTTAAATGCAGAAAGAAGGCAATGGCATTCATAAACCCACAATGGCCAAAGAGCCATGTTAGAGCCTTCCGTGCAATGTTACTACTCTGTGTTGGTTTGTACTGAAAAATGATGCCCTAGAAAGAAAGGGAAATACAGGACAATCCAGACTTGCTTTTCCTTTTAGTCTTTCCTCGTCAACAAATCTAGAACGAGAGTGTTGGTAGAAAGTGTGTGTATCAAGAAGTGAGAGAAAAACAGTGGAGTTAGTTTTTATACCTTTTCCACTATTTTGGTAAGAGTGATATAGGTACATTCATACGAGGTATAAAATATGAATTGTGCTGTTCTGCACGTGAGTTAAGAGCTCATGTTTGCATTTAAAACTGGCATTGCACAATGTAGCAATGGATGATAAAGTTCATGATAATAATTTAAAATTTTAATTTTTCTTTGCTTAGGATCACTTAAAAAATCAAAAACGAAAATCCCAAACCCTAGAAAAACAACAATAAGAACAACAAATTCATTGTTACAAGTTAGAGGGAGACCGCAGAAAATGGGAAAAAAATATTAGTTGCACTTTCTCCCTGCTTTTTGAACCAGAAGAATCACCTTTTCATTTTGAAATGCACTCTGAAAATTTTAGTATATGGTAATTCCTACAAGGGACTTGTATTAGTTTGCTAGACTGCCATCAAACCAAACCAAACCAAACCAAACCAAATCAAACCAAACACAGGTTAAGTGGCTCGAGCAATAGAAATTTATTTTTTCATGGTTCTGGAGGCTGGCAAGTCCAAGGCTGTCAGGGTTAGTTGCCTCTGAGACCTCTCTCTGTTGCTTGTCGATGGTCACATTCTTGCTGCCTGTCAGTGTGGTCATTCTTGTGTACATGTACATTCCTGATGTCTCTTTGTGTGTCCACATTTCCACATTTTTAAAGACACCAATGGGTTGGATTAGAGCCCAGCCATATAAGTTCATTTAAACTTAATTTTTATCTCTTTAAAAACCTTATCTCCAAATGCAGTCACATCTTTGTGAATGAAGAACTGGGAACTGGGGCCTCAACATATTCATTTTAGCAGGGGACACTACTCAGCCCATAGTAGTACTTTTCAATAGCAAGAACAAATATATTCCATTTTTATTTTTCTTCATATCAGATTAGGTTGGGTTTTTCGTTTTTTTTTGGTCACTTAGAACATAAATATGCCTGATTGAGACAACTCCCCAGGTAACCCTCAGCATCTAATCCTTAGCATTTTGCTACTCATAGAAAAAATACGTTTGACACTCTTGGGAATGAGGGCAAAGAGACAGCTAAAGTTGTCCTGAAGGGCAACCAGATGCTTATGAAAACATATCTTCACACTTTTCCATGAAACTCAGAAGATATTAGTATTAGTGGAGGTCAGGTATCAGATAATAGAACGAGAGCCTTGGAGAAGTCAAATGAAGTCCACAGAGTTCAGGAAGCACATGCTAAAACCTCTAGCCCCTCATGGCTACATTAGGATTCTTTCCAGTCCTCCTCGGGCACCTTACCTCCATTTCCCACAGTATAAAGAAGAAGGGCATAATTTTCATCCCTCAAGTTGGTTCATCACTTTGATAAAACCTCACATCTCAAGTCATCTTTGTGTCTTGTCTAAACAGAGGATCATTTGTGTGAAATATGCATCAGTATACCAAGTTCCTTGCTAAGTCCAAACGAGCAAAATAAGTGCTGTGAAAGAATGTTTTCTCATTTAAAAAACTTAGAAAAAAATAAAAGTAATGCAAATAAATGCATTTCTCATTCAGGAAAAATCACAAACGCTGCAATCTAAACTGAGATCTTTGTAGATGTGACTTCAATTACAACATGTACGAGGTAATCAATAATTATAGAAGGCAGCTTCTCTAAGGCAGTAACGGGCCTCAGAACTAGGATTGGGATTTGAAATTTAGAACACTCTCTGCCATTCCCTAGAGTTCATTCCACATGCAGGGCATAAACTTTTGGTCTCAAGAACTAACAAGGAGCAGAAATAACACTATTTTACTTGCACAGTTTTCTAAAGAGGAATCACGTACAGGGTGGCTGGATATTTTTTATTTATTGAATGTTCTCAGCATTTCTCATTGGTGTCTCTGAGCAGCAGAACCAAGATCAATAGGAAGGCATAAAGTTGCAAGATGGGAATGAAAAATGAGATTAAGAGTAATGCTTGTAAAAATGCAAAGGTACCTGCTTGGAAGACAGTGGGGGCTGCGTGACCCCGGCTCGCTTACGTTCCTCTCACTTCTGCATGACGGTAGCAAACTCTGCAGCCCTTTGGAAGAGGCTCTTTTCAAAGTGTGGAGAAATAGAAGGCATTGTGGAGAGAGAGACAATGACAGAGAGCATGACACTTCAGGGGAAATGACTGTTCACTCAAAGATGACATATTTCCCACTGCCTTGAATACACACAACGGTAAAGTAATGTCACTGTTTTTTTTTTTTTTTGAGTTGTTTGTTCTTTTCCCATAAACATACTATTATATTCAAATGAAATGTGTTCATTCAAAATAATTACCATGACAATGCACATATTGCCACATGCTAGCCATTGCTTAAAACACCTTTGGGATTGCCTTTATTCTTTTAATACGTTTAGAGCTAATAAACATTTGCCCATTGAGTTTTGGGAATAGCCAGAAGCCTGCAGGTGCCAAGTTAGGTAGAAGCAGCCATGATTTCAGAGGACTCTTTCTTCCTCCCTTCCTCCCTTCCTTCTATAATTGGTAATAAAAAATGGAGACTCAATAAAAGTAATGGAGTTGATTTTCTAAGATGGTTTATAAAATGATGCTGAAGGCTTAAGGAAGAGTTTGAACAACGACAGTATCATAAATAGAGCCTCCCAAGCTGGCTCTTCTGAAGGCTCCAATATTCAAGTACATTTGATTATGTTTGTAACACACACCACACACACACACACACACACACACACACACAGAGCTTGTGTACAGGTTGCAGTATTTTCAAGTATCTTTTTTGTTGTATAAAATGTAACTTTATTTTCTGTAATTCAACTAAAGTTATATTCGGAGCACTGTTACTCCATGATTATAAACAATACAAGTCAATTCTGAGTTTTCTTCATTTCTGGAGCTAAACTGTATTGGATCATAATGTCTCCTTTTTTCCCAGGGCTAACTTAAACAGTGAGTTTGCACAGCTTCACAGTGACAGTGAAGAGGAGAGATGGTTTCTAGTCCCGCCCTGGGCTCCACTGAGATGCACAGTGGGTCCCCTACTGGGTTTCTCTCCCATTGGGTCCCCCATGCTGCTTCCTGACACCTGGCCCTGCATCAGAACTGCACGTCGGTTTGGGGGACACTTGTTCTCCCTCTCTCATGCTCTCGCTCTCACTCCCACTTCTCTCTCTCTTTGAGACTAACTTCTATGTCAGAAAAATGGGAGGTGGAGGGAAGGGTCAAAGTGTTCCCCACTTTTTAGAGCTGCTGGAGACTTGGGGACATCTTGGACCCTCTGTCCCAGACATCACAGGAAGCCATCTGGCTGTACTGCTGCCTTGCTTTAGTGAGGCAGACAAAACCAGCAGGAAGTCTGTAAAGGTGTGTCTGGCATGTGACAAAGCTCTCTAAACATTTATTGGTTGGCTGACTGAACGAATGCAGTTACTGTTTCCCAGAGTTCCCTATGTTTTCTCTTCTGGGTTCCCGACATTATACAAGGTTTCTATTCTCTTGTCCACCGTCTTTGAAACTAATCCTGGATAGCATTAGAGAGGAGAGGGTAAGGCCCCTTCTAAGAGACCCTGCAGGAATAATTCTAGATCTCTGAGTGATTCCCTGTATTCATGTGGGGAAGTTACCTCTAGTTTGTTTGGTTAAGTTACACTCTTCCAGGGGCCAGCTGAAACCTACTCTTTGATTCCTCCTTATACTGTGTGCTCCAGGAAGAATCTTTTCTGTCCCCATTGCCTTTGTGTTACGAGGTATCAAGTTTGACAAATCAGGTAGCCAATACTTATCTTTGAAGTAATTAGTGTGAATATTAATAATTGAACTACTTGAGCCAGACTATTTTAACATTTCTGAGTGTTGCTGGTGTTTTCTAGATTTTGTTAGTGTAGTCATCTCAGAAGACCGGAAATATTATTGCTTGACAGGCTACTTCTTCCTGCACATGAGAGGTTAGAGGAACAGGTTATAATCCCAAGTAAAAATCCCTTATACCGTCCAAAGCTTAAGGACATGATCTGTTTTTAAAAAATCATGTATCTAACTTTTCAGATAGTTGCTTAAAATCATTTTCCCCACATGTTAAAGGTCCTATTAGCATGCTTTGGGACAACTTGGAATCTAACAAAGTCAGTCATCATATGTAAATTTTTGGCTGTATAACCAACAATCCATTTCTTATAGTTCAGATTCCTCAGTGACCATAAATGACTTTGAAAAGAGGAGTATTCCTTACCAGCTAGTACAGAGAAATCTCTAATGGACACTTTGCACAGCGAAGATTAGGAATGGCTGGTAAATCTTTAATGGACAATTGGCTCCATTCTTCATGGGTTTATGAGAACAGCTGCACCAAACTTACTAAATGGAAATGTTCTGCATTCTGCTGGGAAGGGCCAACTTTTCTTTTCTCTCCCTCCTTCCCCATTCCTTCCTTCTTTCCTTCCTGCCTCCCTTGCCTTTCCTTCTTTCTTTTTACCTTCCCTATTATATTTCTAGCCGCCATGTCTTTAACCTAGTTAATTACATTGATTTGCACAGAAGTGATTACGCTCATGATGGGCACATGTAGGGGTGAGAAAAGTGCTTATTTCCAGCTGTTTAAACCTCGTTCAGCCACAATTCGGCTATACACAGGAGCTAAATATTTATGGGGTCGATAATAAAATCCAAGGAAGATATTAATAGTCGGAGACTTCCTCTGGATACCTGCTTTCCTTTCATCTGCTATCAAAGAGTTACTTGGGGTCATCATAGTGTGACATCACCGTCAACATGAAGTCTGAGAGGTAGAAGACATTGGTTTCTTTATATTAGATCTGGGGCAGATAATTCAACTATAGATTTGAAATCTCGGGCAAACATAAATTCAGCACATTTTTGTTTTTTCTTCCTTCTCCCTTAATTTTGACAGTGGAGCTTGCAAATATTAGATGAGAAAACTGAATCACCAAGAAAGAAGACTCTTTTAAGCAACTACTTGCATCTATCACTAACATAATGATAGCATTTATGGCATGTTTAAAAGTTTTTATTATGAGATGTTAAAACATACACAAGAGTAATGAGAATGGCATAATGAACTTTTAGGTGCCCTTATCCTAACTTCAATATGTATTAACTTAACACCCTAAACTTTCACCTGCTTCCCTTTATTCTAAGTTATTTTGAAGCAAATTCTAGGAAATAAGGATACTCTAGTGAAAAAGACATTTCTGATGAGGTAAGATGAGCGATCGCAGGAAAACATCCCATTGGGTAGACTGACTAACGTGAAAATCCATTTACCATTTATCATGAATTAGAAGAGAAAGCTTGTAAGAAAGAATCCCTTTGAATTTTTCCACCTGATCATTGAGTCAGTGAACTTCACGGCCAGTTCTACATTCAAGCTTTTTTGCAGTTTAAACCTTCTCTTGTGTGTTGCATATGGCAATCTGGGCTGCTAGCCGGCTGGGCTGCGGCTCCCACCTCGAGAGTCATGATAAAGTTTCTAGCACGCACTGCTGTTGTGGGAAGCAGACTGTTGTTAAAGTGCTGTTATTAATGAGAATTACTGCTGGACAGCTTGAACTCGAGGATAATTTATTCTCCGTGAACTTCTAATTGCAGTGGAATGGTTCATTCGCTGCCACGCTTGTCCATCTCATTTGGTCCTGTCTTTCAGGCACGGTTAGCCACAATCAAACGAGCCAGGACTGAGCGGGCTGCACATGAAACAAGTCTGCGTTTTTGGAGGCACCTTAGTTACACAGGTTTAACTTATTCTTAAGAGAGAGGTTTGGGAAAATGGTAAAGAGCAGTCTGGCTGCTCACAGGGGCCATTGTCAACTCACAGGAATCAAAGCACCTACTATACGCTAGGCGTTATGCCAAAATGGGATATCGCCCCTTCCAGATGGCCACCCACTCCACTAGCTTTTGAAGTTCAAGCTTCCCTTCTGACATTTCTGATAGAGAGCTTTGCCCTGTGTTTTAAAACTCAGCATGTCCCCCTGCCCCCATTCTCCTTCTCCTCTTCCTTCCAGGTAAATGAAAACTGTGATGATAACGTGTAGACTTTCTTGCTAATGTCTTTAATGTTACGGGGCCTACCCCTCACTTTTGCCAAATCCCTGCCTCCCCTTGATTCCATTTTTTTTCCATCTGTTATTCCTGGTAGAACCACTGCCTTGTTGTTTGCATAAATGTCATCAAGTGAGCTCCCAACTTGCTGCTAGTGTAGTAATAGACACTTGTCAGAGACTATTGACTTGTTGCTGTATTTACATGAGATCTGGTCACTTGTGGCTTAGGACACATAGGAAACTGACTCCCAGCAGAAAATGGATTCAGACTTGTCTGTGATGGATGATAGAT
Source organism: Galagoides demidoff (assembly GCA_963574575.1). Classification (NCBI taxonomy): domain Eukaryota; kingdom Metazoa; phylum Chordata; class Mammalia; order Primates; family Galagidae; genus Galagoides; species Galagoides demidoff. Next base: position 11,499 of record CAUYQV010195990.1, read on the forward strand.
TAGGGTTTGCGTGCTGTTATGATTTAATAGTAAAGTCTCTGTGTGGACTAGGGACAGTACATCACCTGGGGAAATGATTCTCCTGGTCAAGAAGCATCTATTCTACTGTCAAGAGCTTTAGGGACACATAGCCAGAAAGAGGGGTGGGGAGACAGAGAGAGAGGGAGTCTGGTCATCACTATCTTTTTATTATCTCTGATAATTTTACACTCACTAGAGAATAGCACTGGAGATACCCAAGGAAATGTCAGGAACATCTATGTAAAATGTTAAGGAAACAGACAGCCTAGATGACCTCTGGATCTAACTTGACCCATCTTGATCTAACTATGACTGCTTCATGTGAGACACAGATGGCTCCCATTATGATTTGGGAAAGTACCCCTACAACAGTTTTTAAATAGATACAATGTCGCACTGCCACAGAGCCTGAACTCTTGTCCTGAGGGCCGTGCCTTTGGGTCCCTTCCCTCACTTCTTCACTGCTCGTACCCCTAACAAACTCCTTTCCTTGCCTTATCATCACGATTCCCACTTCACATCGCCCATCCACCTGTCATCTCTCAGCTTCCTGGTTATTGCTGGTAAAATACTTGCTCTTTTCATAATCTCCGTCTCCTTTCCCATGGAAAGGAGGAGATAGGAATTGTTCATGAAAGGGGGGAAGCACACAGTGTAGGGGAGTTGAGAATCAATGTTGTTTCAATCCAATAATTACTAGTGGAAGAAGTTCTATTCTTGTGCATTCAGACAGAAAAAGACAGAGGTCTAGTGGACTGAGGAATTCCCCTGAGAATAAAGAAAAACCTACCATAAATAAAGGTCTCCTGAGAGGCAATTCCGTAGAGAGGGAAGGCCCCAGATTTTGCAGCCAGTCTCCCTGGATTCAAATCTTGCTTCTGTCTACGCTGCCTGTGTCATTTTGGGAAAGTTATTAACTTTATCCTTTGTGTTTCTTATCCATACAATGAAGCTAACCATAGTATTAGGGCATTAAATCTGACATGTTTGATTTTGAATCAAAAGTTTATTTTATTATATCTCAAACAAGAAGTAGTACAAGTAAAAAAGTATATGCCTAGAGTAGCAACAGAGTTTTGCCATCTTCATAGTAGCTTATGCATACCAGGAGCAAAGAAGCGTGGCAGCAGGTGCTGATGAAATCATGGAAGGTGCTTTCCACAGCTTGTGAAGAATTGAGTATTTTTCCTTCAAGAAATGTTCAAAGCCTGAAAGAAGTGGTGGTCAGTTGATGCAAGGTCTGGTGAATACGGTGGATGATAGTTTCCAACTTCAGCTTCTGGAACATGCGGTCAAGCATTGTGTTGCAAGAGGATTGGTCTGTCTTTATTGACCAGTCTAGGCTGCTTAATCACAAGCATCCTCATCATTTTTGTTCCAATGGCTGCAGTAGACATCTGCTGTAATCGATTGACCAGGTTTCATGAAGCTGCAGTGGATAATACCAGTGCTGGGCCACCACATGGACACCATTAGCTCTTTGTAGTGAATAGGTGGTTTTGGATTGTGTTTGGGCACTCCATCCGGCCATTGTGCCAAGTGCTTGCAATTGTCAAAAAAAAAAATCACTTTTTATCCTATGTAATAACACGGTGTAGAAATGCTTCACCTTTATGTCCTGACAGGAAAGAAAGGCAAGCTTGGAGATGATTTCTCTGCTGACACTTGTTTAATTCAAGTGGAACCCATCTACCCAGATTCTTTACCTTGCCCATTTGTTTCAAATGGTTGAATATTGTTGCAATGGTACCATCAACTCTTCCTGCTAATTCATGTTTAGGTTGAGATGGATTTGCTTTCACTACAGCTTTCAGCTCATCATTATCCACCCTGGTCTCAGGTTTTCAAGATTAATATCACTAGAACGGAACTTCCCAAGCCACTGATGTACGGTGCATTCATTAGCCACATCCTTCCCAAACACTTCAGTGATATTTTGAGCTGCATGCACAGTATTGGTTATACAATGGAACTCAGATCAAAAATAACACAAATTTTTGACTTATCCATGGTTTTACAAAAATTGCTCTAAAATTTTTTTTTTTAAATAGAATCACAAGCCAAAACATATGTTTGAAAGGATAAGGATATACCTTCACGATAAAAATAAAACAAGAATTGTTAAAGTGAAATGTTGGAGATATCAAACTTAGTACTTAAGGAGATCAGACATTTCATACTTAATAACCTCATGCTTAACTCATAGGGTTATTGTGATGATGAAATGAGCTAACATACCGAAACAAACAAACAAACCTTAGAACAATGTCTTGCACTTAGCAGGTATTACAACTATTCACAACTATTAATAGTAGTTGGGGTCAATTTATTTTTCTCAAATAGCTTTTTTTTGTGAAGTAGTTTGGAATCGATTGTAGCACCTTCAGGTTGATTTGGTGCAAGGACAGGATGGCTCCAGAGGGAGAGCTGAGCGAGCCAGAAGGGATGTTAGTAAGGTGCTTGTTTCTGTTAACCATCTGGGCAAAGTTTCTAACCCTGACATAATCTTGACTCTGACTCTTATTCTCTTTTGGATGATGTAAGACAGTTTTGCCCAAGTGGTTGAAGATGATCTAGTCTTGGTGACATATGAGTGCTGTTTGTAGAAGAAGCTGGCACCTTAGAGACGGGCAGACCAAACTTTGAGCTCTATCCGTGCCAACTACTCTAACTCTCTGGCTCTTGATAAATCACTTAATATTTTAAGAGTTGTCATTCCTTGTGTACAAAATGGGCATGTTAAAGAGTACCTCCCTCTCAGCATGGTAGTGCTAATCAGATGTGATGATATGTGGGCCAGCAACTTGCAAACTGTTATTACTATTAGTGGCTCCTTTAATTTCCCTGCTCTCTATAAGCAGACCTGAATTTTCTCAGCACCTGTGTGCTGTCATTGCTTGGTTGCTGATTTTATTGGGGGGCTTTACTCATAAGCCTGTGACCTGTAACTGTACGCTGGCTTCTCTTGCAGTGGAGGTGGCAGATGCCCAATTGCTAGTCTGGTTCATGGCACCGGTGTGGAAGCTTTGTTTTCATAAAAGAAGGGATCCTGACAGTTTTCAAAAGGGATTCTTTTCCCTCCTTCAACTTGTAAATCACGAAATTTTAATAGGAAACTTTTTGGAATCACGAGCTGTTATTTAGTGATGTCATTATTCTGATAGTTGATAAAACACCTTCAGAGACCATGAAAATTAGAGGTTGGCTAGGATGAAATGAACGCTGTTAAAATAAATCAAGACAAGCTGAAGGGGATATGAGTGATAAGGATTCAGCTGAGAAAAGAGAAAACAAGGAGAACTATCCAAGGAGCTTGGGAAAATTTAGCCACCCCCAGGAGCAGATCTCTGTATTATTGTGTACTATTTAAAAAAGTCACTCTGGCCAGAAGCTGTGGCTTATGCCTGTAATCCTAGCACTCTGAGAGGTTGAGACCTGAGGATCACTTGAACTTAGGAGATTGAGACCAGCCTGAGCAAGAGTGAGACCTGTCTCTACTAAAAATAAATAGTTAGCTGGCTGCTGTGGTGGGCATCTGTAGTCCCAGCTACCTGGGAGGCTGAGACAGGAGAATTGATTGAACCCAGAAGTCTGCGGTTGCTGTAAGCTATGATGACAGTTATGCCACTGCACTCTACTGGGGTTACACAGTGAGATTCTGTCTCAATAATAAAAAAAAAAAAGTAAAAAAGTCACTCTGATGAAAACATTTTTAGTTACAGACTTATAGAGTAGAAATTTGGCTTTCTTAATTTTGTGTATTGGCTCAATGTACTGACTTTTGGCTACACTGGATTGAAGAGTTACAAGAAAATAAAGGAAGAAGAAAGAGACACCACTGTCAGTTGTGGACAGAATCAGATGGGGTCGGACCTGTGTTCTGCGGGTCAGAGAAAACATTTACAAATACCCTGCCTTTCCGGTGTTGATCGTGGATGGAAACAGCACCGAAGGTGCTTCTCAGGGAAGACTCCACTTTTCCAACCTTTCACCACCAGTGAAAAAATGTAGCAAATGAGTGGCTGGGTACAGACCCTTGGCACCAAGTGGCTGGAGTCAATGGAACACTGCAGGGACGCAGAACTTTGCCTGCCACTGAGTGGATTACCAGAGAAATACAGTAAAGAACTCAGCAGGCTTCTGCAAACAACGCATCCCTTTAAGTTAATTGGTGTTATATAGAAGCTGAAATGCTCTGCTTATTTACAAAGCTACAGATTTATGTAAAGCAAAACCAATTACACTTAATGCCTAAACTATTCCAGGTGCTCAATGATAATGTTGCTAGGCGCTAGAGAAGAAACTGCTATGTGAATGCATCTTGTTCCAAATGGAAGCCAGTGTCGGTACTGCAATTTAGCTAATCACGAGTGTCAACGCCAGTGTGAGAATTCTAAGCTCCTTTGGTGTTTGCTTTGGGTCAACTTTATAATTCCGTAGATCTTTCATCTCTGAGGACAAGTGAAAAAAGCATAATGAGCACCTTTTGCTATTATGATGTAGAAATGAGCCAGAGGAAGGCAAATTGGGGGTGGAGGGGAAGAAAATAAAGCCGGCCTTCTTTCTGACAGTGAGACTGTTAAAGCTTCCCACCTTGTTCCGAGGTGAGGTGTCTCAAGGTTTCTTGATCTTTTGGGTGTTCATTAAACCCAAATTGCAAACTTGGCATTTGACCTTTGCATTGAGGAAAGCTTCTCAGGCATATCAGGGGTCGGCCTCTCTGGGTTTCCTGGGAACAAATGGCAAACAAAGGGGGATTGCAAAAAGTTGCAGGAGAAGAATTGATGCTGGTCAGAGCTGGGCTTTTCATTTGTCCTCAAACAAAAAATAGTAGGAGTAAGAGAGAAACACCTGGCGCTTTACAGCTGCTCTTTTGCAATTAAAAATGCATAGTGTATGTACCTAATCAAATTGAATAAATCTTTTATCTAGAGAGCTAAAATATTTTATGTATACGCAAGGGAGGTGCCTCTTGCAGAATCATTCGCAGTCAGCTGACAAGCCCACCTAACTTATCCACAGCATGAATGGTTCTAGAAAGCAGTGGCTCTCAAACTTCAGGGAACCTAAGAATGGTTTGGGCGTGCTTGTGAAGATCACCAATTCCTAAACCCTGAACTGAAAAAAGATTTGAGTTAAGAAAGGTTATGTAGGAGCCAAAAAGAGTCATGGGAAGCGGGTGGTCCTCCGCACCAAATTTTGACAAACAGTGCTACAAAGGTATGGATGTTAATTTTATTTGATTTTTTTTAAAGTGAATTTCCACATTTCTTTGCTTATTAAAAAAAAAAAAACTCTTTTAAAAGATGGTTTCTTGAATGCCTCTGAATTGGTGACAGAGGCGATAAGATGTCATTTGTATAATCCCGTGAAACATCTCTGTTTGGTTAGTCACTTACCTTCCTCACAGCACTCAGTTTATCTTACTTCATTTTATTCTTTCCTTTAATCCCAATACTTCAATCGTTTACATTATTTTTCACCCTTTTTCAGTCCATGGATATTCTCTTATTCTCTCTTTGTTAAGGACATCTATTTTAGTGCAATTGCTTTTTAATTGAGAGGAAATGTCTTTAATGCATTCATATCTTGAAGGTGTAATATCACGATTAAATGTAGCAAAATCGTATCTATGTCTATTATTTACTCAGACTTCTACAGTATATCGTCACAACACCTGACATGTAATAAGGGCTCAATAAATGTACTGACAGAAAGACTATTAACATACGGTTAGTTTGGTTCTAATGATTCATTAAAACTCTGAAAAAAACACTTGTATGTTGCTTTTGAACATGGCTGAACCATCACGAAAGTTTAAAAATACCGTTGGTGTATAGAAAATCATTGTTTTTCTTGTTGTCATCACTGAGATTTTGAAATTATTTGTAAATTCTAATGCCTGAAGTGTTAATGGGAAAGCATAACGGTATACGAGAAAGGTCATGATTAGTCTTTGTAAATAATGTACACAGATAATATTCATAAAGTCACTCCCATACAGATGGGCTCCTACTGAAACACATAAAGTGTTCAACCAAAGACAGATACAAAGAATACGGTGCTCAGAAGACAGGTAGACTCAAACCTAGTTTCATAGGGCTGTCTCCCAAAGATCAATACTTGAAAACAATTCCTGGATACTGCCATAAAATTTCAGAGACTTTTCGTGGAGGAGAAGTGTTTCTTCAAGATTACTTCCACTGATGTTCTGGGCATTAAAATGATTTAGATTACAATATCTAAAAAAGAAAGAAAGAAAGCTTTTCTTAGGACCAGATGTAGATGACTTGATAAATCATTTGCTTCTCCCTGGGCTTGTCTCCCTTTTATGACGGGCTCATAGATACTGGCACAACACTGATGATTATTTAAGAGCGCTGCTCACTGGAACAGACTTTGTAACAGGACAAAGGAGTTTTCCTTTTATGAAGTATATAGCGCCATGTCTCATAAGGACCTTTAGGTGGCGCTCTTTCACAAGCTGCCTTGTCCCTTCGATGCTGACAGAGAGGCTGAGGAAAGCCTGAATGCCTATTGACTTTACAGATTTCATGGCAGCCAGGATTCATAAAAGGCTTCTCAGACACACTGGGGATTTGCAAATTCAGTGCTGAGACTATGTGGAAAACGCCATTGTCAAAGAATGAATCTATGAATATATTTCTAGAATGTGCACTCTCTATCCCCACCCCCAGAAAAGCCTACTGTCCTGAGTATCTTTTAGGTATAGGTCACTATACTAGGGTGGGATGGAACCATCCCATTTCACAGATTGGGAAATTTCATAATTTGCTTAAGGTTTGTATAAATAGCGTTAATAGTTTGCAAGATTTGGAACCAGAACTCAATTATTCTGGTTAATAATAATAATAGTGTTAATGGTCGTCCTGGATTTGGAACCAGAACTCAATTATTATGAACCTTGGCCTTTTCTCTCTATGGCACGCTGACTTAAAAGACAGATGATTTTCTTAAATACTTTGAAGTCAGCTCCAGGTGTATTAAATTTCAGACTCCTTTATCCACTCTTCACAGTGCTTAGACCAATGCTTGATACATAGTAGATGTTGGAGATGCATTTTTTGAATGAACAAATGAATATGGGCTGTATGTTCAGTTTTATCACATACACAGACGTCTCCAGGGTCAGCCATCTGTTTTTTATTTCTGAAGGTTTTAAAAGCTAATTTTACCTTCTTTTCCTTCTCAATATGTTGCTAAAAATAACTGCTATCGTAAGAGAATGAATATAGCTTGAATAACCCTGGTCATTTGTCTCTGATTTATGTCACTTTCAATAATTGTTATAGCTTATGCATAAATGATTACTGGTACCTTTGACAAAGTAAGTGCCATGATATCAACAGTCCTGGAGGGACAGCAGTGTTAAGTTACAAAGATCTCCTGCCCCCTTCCTCCTAAATAGCTATAACTACTTTTTATTTTAGTGGGATACATATTTATATTAAGTACTGTGGACATATTTAACTAATCCTTTTCAGCAAGGAAGAGACATTTTATCTGCCTAATTCCTTCACCCCTAAATGGAAAGAGCCAAATTTGGGTATGACATGTCACCATTGCACTCTTTCCGATTTGATTGTGGAGGGCTCCGATACAGACAGTGGCAGGGGCTGGGGTTTTCTCTTTGCTTGTTTTTGTTTTCGGGTATATGTGATAAGTAAATCTGGTTTGACATTTGTGGGTAATTTCCTAACTGTACTCAGCTAGGGTTTTGAGGTGATGTTTCAGTGACCCTGATGAGATTAGGTTGGCTCTAGGACTTATGCTCGTATTTTATTATCACAATAATATGTGGGTCACTACAAAAGTTTAGAGACAGACTGAGTTTGGTACATGATTTCACTTCCAAGAAACACAGTCAGCAGGGTCCTTTCTGATTCACCCATCCCAGTTTCAACTTGCTCGGTTTATTGGTGTTGCTGGGAGGGCTTCATTTGTTTCTGCCCATGTGGATTTTACATTTCTTAAATTTTGTGTCCCTCGAAAGTTTCGTAATGACCTGCGTATAAGCTTGGTAGTGGGTTGGGTTGCCTTGGATGCTAACGGAGACCTCGGGCTATTCCTATAGTGGTGTAAATGTTGGTTCAAAACTAATTCACTATCTTTGGAGATAAGAATATGTTGAAATTCCCCTGTTCTTGATAGATTTGCCAGGTAAAACTGGAACAGATAAAGCTTTGGGCATAACGAAGCTTGGATTGTGATTGGATGTGTACTGAAAATAGTATTTTTCAATAATCTGTCCTGTGGACACTGGTACTTTCTCTTCTTTCTTTGCATGCTTATTGTTCGTTTTTGTTTGACAAGAACAGTCAATATAGTAATAAATCAGAATCATGCATTCCTCACTGCAGACATGGATCCTTCTCCCTCTGGTTCCATATTGTTTTTTACTTGGCTCTCCCGACTTGGCCTGTCCAATCCCCGTGGCCAACAAGTCCCTCAGGCAACGTGTGCCTTTGCACTCATGGCATTGGTGCTGGCTACTTAATCTCTGGAGGCAAATTTTCCATACTCTCCTTTCTCCTGACATGTGACATCCATTCTTTTCCTGTGGGACTTCTGAGCAGCAGGTGGTCATGGTGCAGTTTAATTGAGTGAAGGCCCCAGACTTCTCCCAAGGCAACAGAGTTAGGGATTGTCAGGGATCAGGAAGAGGGCTCTTCCAGGGCACTTAGAAGCAGCACAGTATAGAAGCATGAGAGCATGGGCTTTGGAGACAGACAAATCTGAGCTTGTGTATGAATTTGGTCAGTTTACTTAACCAGCTTTGCAGTTTAGTTTTCTTATTTATAAAGTAGAGTGATGAAATCTGTGTAACAAGGAGGTGGTAGAGAAAAGAGGTGGTTGATTTGTGTGTGGAGCATGGTGCCCAAGATACACAGGGTGTTTAACACATGAAAAATTAATTTTATTCTTTTCTGCTTTGTTTCTTTCTCTTTCTTTTCCTTCCCTAAAAAAGTATGAAGGAGAAAAGAAAGTAGACAGTAGATGAAGGAGATTGGTAAGAATCTGATTTATTTCTGAAAAAGCCCTATGTTTTCACTCAGTTCCTTCCAACCCTTAGTTTCTCCAATCTCTAGCATGTTGTATACTTGTATTCTTACCTCCTCCTCTGTACCTCACATCACTATCTTTGATTTCTTTATAGGAACTCACTTGGTCCTAAAAATCTCTGTGGTCCATGATCACAGAGAAAGAATCACACTTGAACATTTTAACTGGGGGCCCTATGTGTTAACTCCATTTACACTGGTACTTTGCTTGGTTCAACAATATTTTAGTAGTGCCTGGGACAATGTGTAGCAGGTTGGTCAAAAGATTGAATGAATGATTCAGTCCCTGAGCAAATAGTTTCTTGTTCCAGTCTAGTTCTACCTGAGATCAGTTCATGGTCATGGTCATCTTGGCTACACTTTAGCATAAATTTAGAAAAAGAATGAAAGGGATGAAGAAGGGAGCATGAGGCTAAGTATGAGACCATTATTACTCATATTATTGCTCATATTTTGGAGTAATTATTCATCCTCATGATAACCTTAAGACGCAGTTACTTCACTGTCTCCATTTTACAAATAAACAGGCTTGGCAAGCAAGGTTAACCAGCTTGCTGAACTGTGGAACTGGATTCAACTGGGCTGACTCTAAGGACTGCCTTTGAAACAACTTCATGAAAGATAAGGGTCAAACCTCATAGGATGATTCATAGTAAAAATTGAGAGATACGAGCACAGGTTTGTGAGAATTGGTAGGTGGACCCAACTTAAATTTTTTGAGGCAATGGATGGAGCAGACAGAGGCCTTGCCTTCAGCTTCAGGCTTCATTGCCAAATCAATTTTTGTGTATAGGCAAGGAACTTCCTATTGGCTCTTCTGCAAGACTCTCTGATTCTCTCATTTGATTTTCAATCAAACAATGAGACCAGCATTTAGGAAAACTATATATCAAGGAGGATCAATTTGATACTTTGGAGGGTTAGAAATGTAAAAAGCAAGGGAGGCATTAAGGATTTTAATATTGCCATAAATTCTGCCTGCATGAGGTTTAATCCCCTTTCTTACACGGGGCCTTAAGCTCCATGAGAATAAGAGCATTCATGGCACTAAACATTCATTGACCTAATGACTCTGCATTCTTCCAGTTTATGTTACTACCTACCACTACCTGATGTTTTAAAAAAGAGATTCGTTACACGAACAAAACAAATAATTATTTAGGCACGGGCGAAGCGATAATATATGATTAAAGAACTAAAGAGATAAATGGATGGAAGGAAATAAGGAAAATGAAAATCTGTTTAGTTCCTGCAATGTGACAGACATTGTGATTAGCCCTTTATCAAAATTCATCTCTCTGAAACCCATAAGAGGTTGGTATTATTGTCTTTATTTTGCATGTGTGAAAACAGAGGCTCAGAAAACTTAGGCAATTTTCTCAAAAGTACACAGCCCTCCAAGAATACTCCAAGGGTGGCAGGGGTGGAGAGGGAGAAGAAGAGCGAGAGGGGGGCTGGCGATGGACGGATAGTAGATGAGACATATTAAGCTACTGCATGGTCTCAAGTGACAAGCTAAGGAATTTTGCACAGCTTGTTTTTGACCTTGAAGGGGTCACTGCTGATTTAAAGACCTGAATGGGATCCAAATCTCAAGCGTCATTAGATTCCTAGTTATTTGTTTAATTATATTTGCTTTTAATAGTAATGACTCATTCATTCTTATTATCATCATGATTATTTCTAACCCCGAAGTGGTATTATATGGTGAAGAAAAACATCTTGTTTTAGAACATGTTTTAGCATTTAGTAAGGTACTATTTTATTATAAGGATTGATGGGAAACGTGAATTCTAAATTGAAATTTCTTCCTCTGAATAATCTGTTAAATTTCTCTACTATGCTAATTTGTCCAGTCATGGCATATGGAATTCCCATTGGCTCAGTGATGGCTCCCAGACCAATATTTCGTGGACTCAGAAATTGTTCATCTTACCACACTCTTACCTTTGTGAAACACTCCAGAATCCCAGGACGTTCAACAGTGTTAATGATGCCAGGAAGAAGAAGAAGCTTTCTAAATTGCCTTTGTTTAATGTGTTTGGAAACCAATTGCCTGTTTGGAACAAATGTAATTGTTATTCAACTGCAGAGTTGTAAGTTTCTGTGAATATTTTAATCATTCCACAATTCATAGAGTTTTATTTGCTTCAGTAATATCTACAAAGCAAAAAAGTTCATCTGAAACCTCATTGTCAAAATTCATTTAATTCTGTAAATAGCAAAATGATAATCAAAGCACCCCAAATATTTTGAAGGTTAAAAAAAAACTCCCTTAATTTGCACCATACAATATAGATGATGTCAGAACAACTAGGTTGTAAAGGTCATCCTGATTGTGCTATTAATTTGTAAGAACCATGTTTGTCTTATTTGTTCCTTCCTATCACACAGGGATGATTTGACAAATATATATATTGAATGAATGAAAAAAATTTCCAACATAAAATAGTCTGTTGTATATGCCAAGTGTAAGGCTAGTAGGTAGATATACCTATAATACATGTAGGTAACAGACGTGATATCATTTTGATAACTGTGATAAATCCAGGGTTACCTTATGTATATCACAGATATCATTGGTCAAATTAATTACAATCTCTGGTGACATGGAGTTTTTTTTTGATGAATAATTTCTTTCACTTAATAACAACAAATATAGTATCTCCACTTCCTTATGAGGTCATACTGAGTATATATGAAACTATATGGCATTGAAGGTAATTGCTTTAATTTGCTTCTAAGTTTGGACTCTTGCTTTGAATCTTTGCTATAATTTTCTCTGTCTTCTCTCTTCCCCCCCCTTTCTGTATCTGTATCTACATCTATCTATCTATCTATATCTACACACACATTCAACTTTTCTTCAGTGGGTTTTGAGGTATTATTTAAGATATTATATACAATACTACCTAAAATGTGTTACATAGTACATATGCAACACTTATTTTTAGGCAATACGTTAAAAACAGCAATGGCATGTAGTATTGCCAAAATATATTATAGACATATGTTATTACACAATGTTTACAAGGCAAACTCTATCTTTACAGAGAGAACTCAATACAATTGTAGCTCTAAATGGGTAGAATATTTTAAAAAACGCTATGCAATTCACAAAAAAGGAGAAGCAAGAATCCAATGTACTCTAATATAATATGAAGGCAGTAGATGAACTAACATGGAGGGGGTGGGCTGAGGGAATGAGCAAGTGGGGGGATGGGAGGAGGTAAGGGGTGAAGGGTCATGGTGTATGGAACATTTCCTGGACACAATTAGAAGAAGGATGTTATCTAACAAATGGAATCACTATAACTTAATTCTTTGTACCCTCAATGAAACCCAAACAATAAAATAATAATAATAATAAAAGAAAAAATGTTATGCATTATGAGAACATGAACCTATCATCTTTGAACATTTAAATGACAAGGTTTTGGGATTTCCTTGCCTTTCGATAGGCTCAACCCCTACAGTGAGTGGTGAAGAGGCGCGTGGCACCACACCGGTGAGGCAGTCTGTGCAACAGCAGAATTAATCTGCAGTGCCATCTGGGCCAATGGGTTATGGGTTGCTTCCTAAACTGGAAACTGGTTCATGCCCTCTGCCTTGATAGGGCACAGTTTTGAATGGGCTTTGAATTAAATGCTCTGTTCAAGGTCAATAGTCAGCAAGTGTGTACTTTGACAGTTGTGATTAATTGTACTATTTCCATTTAAAGCTGCCTCTCTTCTGTCATTTAACTTCCCAATGGTCATTATTACACATCAGCTATGAAAATTAGCTGCGTCCATTACAGTGTGGGATCCGTGCATGGAAATTAACACTGTTTAAAGCGATTTTGTAAGTTCCACTTCCCCACTTTATTTGTTCATGTTTTATTTTAATGCAAACTTATTGCTATATTGACATGATACCTTCATCTGATGTTTAGCTGGGTAGATGATATTCACTGAATGTTTCTCTATATGTCTATTAGATACAGTGTAGTCCTTTTTGTGTGCATTTGCGTGTAGGAGCTACTTATTTAATTGTTCCTGAATGGAGGAAGTTGAGAGTGAGTCCAAAATAGAGTAAGATAACATCCCTCTTACTTTCAGGAAGAACTAAGCCATCCTGCTAAGCCCAGTCAAACACTCTATTTTCCTTTTCTCTTGGATTAATATTCCCATTGTATTTCTGTCCTTTTCTCTTTGCATCAGCACTTTGCATGTCATGTGATTAGGCCTTATCATCGTGTTTCTCTGACTATAGTAACAGGAGTTTGCACAGAGTATGTGGAGCTTTAGAATTAACATGCCATTATTTCATCCTGGAGCATGAATTTTGGTTCATAATAAGCAAGACTGGAAAGACTATCTTTATGTTCTAATGGAATCAGATGAGAAAGAAGAATATAAATTTTATAAGATCTATAAAGGTAAAACATAACATTCCCAAGAAATTGTGCCATTAGTGCAAATGCCAGCCTCCTGGGAGACAACACCAGCTCCCCCATTGGGGATGCCATGGTGGGCATCAATGAGAAGCACTGTGACTCGGGTAGAGCGTGTGAAGTGACAGGACAGGAGGATGTTGTATTAGCAAAGTTAGAGAAAGGCAGTAGAAATTTGCTGGCATATAAATAACATTTTATGAGCAGGGTTATTTAAAAAACAAAGATTGTCATATCATCCTATTCAAACTTTCCCTAATCTTCCTCTATTCCTTCTTTTTTAGATATTATTTTTAGCATTTGGCTTTCTAATGCTGATCTTTCATTCTAGTCCCACATTTTTACCTTGTTTAAATATAATTTAATAACCTCTGTATGGCTAATTGATGTGGTGAGCTCCATGGTAAAGAGAGCCATCGCCTCTCTCTGACGGCATCAAGACAGTTTCTTCTTAAAACCTAAAACTGTTTCATTTATATAGAGATTATCTACCAATGCAAAGAGACAGCATTTGAGATAAAAATATATAGAACGAACATGGACTTTGGAGTCGGGCAGCCTTTTCTTTCAGAGTTTTGTTGATAGCCAGACAACTGGGCCACGTGAGCCTCAGTTTCTCCTCTCTGAAATGACGACTATGATCCCTCCCTCGCCCACTGAGTTGTTGTGAGAAGTGAAAGTGATAACCACTGCCCTGGGTTGGTCACTGAAGAGACACACCACAAACCTGAGGTTCTTATCTCCTCCTGTCCCTGTTACAGGTAACTCACTCAAAATCACATACCCTGAGCTTGATGTTGGGCTTGCTTCATGTCAGATATTTCCTCATGTTCCATGTGCCATTTTTTTTTTTAAATCATTATCCCAGGACTGGTTGTAAAATGTTCCATTTAACATTGTCAGTTGACTCAGCTCTTAGGTACTATAACTTTATTTTAGTAGCTTATAAACTTTTATTGTCGTAATTCACATTGGTGCCATTTTTCATCTGACATTTCTTGTACCTGATTGAAATCAGGAGCATCCTTGCAAAAGGAGGCAGAGTGAGGGCTTTAGGTCTAGAATGGGACTAACTAAACATCTCAGCTTAGGTGAAGAGGAATATGTGAAAAAAACGTGCTAAATGAAAAATCTGGTGGGTCATTCAATTTGTTATTGCCCACAGTGAACCCTCCTTATGTACTTTACCAGAGTAATCAGCTAGTCATTGTTGAAGTCATAGAACACTAGTAAGATAGTTGACATTTTTCAGAATTCCCTCACATATCTCTTGCTCAATTAATTTGTTCATATGAAAATTATTATTATTATTTTTGCAGTTTTTGGCCAGGGCTGGGTTTGAAGCCGCCACCTCTGGCATATAGGGCCAGTGCCCTACTCCTTTGAGCCACAGGCGCCACCCGTGAGAATTATTTTTTAAAAATTTCACATACTAAAAAAATAAGCTTCCAGGTTGCTTAAGGAAAGGAGTTCATAGATTAGTAGGGGACATGCAAATATTAATTACTCCAAAGTATTAGACATAATAGATACTAAATAAGATATTTCTACTTATCTTAAGTAATCGCAGTCATTTTAGAAACCAAAGAATGGTAGAATCACCTGGACTATTCATTTATTTAAGAGATAAAGTCTGAAGGCACAGAGAGGTTAAGTAATATCACTCAGCAGAGTCCTCATTGTCCTGCTCTTACAACAAATGCAGGTGTGTAGCTGCCCCATTGGTGTGAATGGAACTACCACTTCCATGACTTTCCTTAGCATTTGTGCAACAGTTTAAAACTGTCTAGTTAGCAGTCTTTGAAAGTGCTTATTCTAGATTTTTAAAAAAATACCCAGGCCAACATTTTTACCCAAATCTGAGGACTGCCATTCAACCTACTATGGGATTCTTGAAGTGATTTACACTCTATAAGACTTTCAAAACTGAATTGAGAAACATACATGATGCTTCGCACATGCTATAATTCTATAATACTATGTTTATAATACTACAAACAGCACACATTTGTTAATAGAAAACAGAAATATATTTTATTTCTCTCTGATCTAAAGCCTGTATTGTAAGGCTCAATATTTTATTTGCCACCTTGATATTTCTGAGACTCACAGAACCACGAGGGCCTAAGATGTGTTTCCCTGCGATCATTACATATATTCCTCACCCAAGACTGGCCCATTCCCCTACTAGCCAGCCCAGACATACCCTACCCAGGCCTCCACCCAGCCAGTTTCACTTCCCTGCTTGCCTTCAACATTATTCAAACAAATCAATTATGTCCTCCTATGGAAAATGAAAGTCACCCCAACCCTTTGTTTTTGCAAAGCCTGTTCTCTGACCCTGCCTGCTCAGTCTATTCCTGGATAGAACTCTATGACATGCTATATCCTCCTGTCCCAGGTTGTGAGTATCTGGTCAGCCTCATCTGTCCAGGGGCGGATGTTCCTAGTGTCATATTATGTAGGGTAAGAGGATCCTCCCTTACCAATGGGGTGAGCAGGAGATGACCAAAACATGCCCTCGCCATAGAAATCAAAGTCAGTTTTAGATAGAATATTAGTAATTGTTTCTCTATGCACTGTTTGTTTGGGGAGGGGAGAGGGAAGGAGCCCTTTCACTAGATCACTTACTTCCCAGAACCAGGTACCTCTGCTCCTCAACTACCCTTTAAAACCGTAAGACAAGAGTTGATGGAACAGATATTTAAGGCAACAAATATCCCAATTACCCTGATTTGATTATATGAATGTATCAAGTTATCACATCTACCTCCAAAATATATACATTTAATATGTATCAATGAAAAAAAAACTGCAAAAGAAAGAAGTAATAGGACTAGAACACAGGCAGGTCACACTGTATCCAGGAAGTTTCGAACCCAGAGGTAAAACATTACAGGCAAGAAGGAGTTCTGGGGATACCAGATAGTCACGTATGCTTGAGTCTATAGTCCCCTCCATCTACTTGGTAGGAAAATGTAAAAATGGTGTAACATTGTCACTTCATCCCAGTAGTATTCCTGTTGCAGTAGCTTTGGTATTAGGGCATTTTAACTGTAGACATTGGTAAAAATAGCCACATACACTCTCAATTGGTTAACATTGCTTCTCAGTAAATCTGTTCTTTTGAGGATGAGTAAATATAAAAAGGCCAATGGGGGAAGGATCGTAAAACATATTATAACCATTGCTTACAGGAAACACTCTTAACCCAGAATGTCAAAGCTTAAAATAATAATAATAATAATGAAGAGTGAGGAATTCATAAAACAAAGACAAAAATAAAAGAGTGGAAAATGTGCATGTGAAGCCAAGTTAAATTCAAAGGAAAAAACAATCAAAGGGATATTGAGGACATTTGTTATTGTGTTGATAAAACACAGTCTAAATCAAAACTATGCCAGTGGACATCCTTTCAGTAACAAAAATAAAACAGAATCTGTTAGGAGTAGAGGTAGATAAATAATTCTCATGAATGCTTATATCACACTCTGGTCAATTTTTAATCAAATAGTCAAAAAAATGATGTAAAAATTTAAAAATATAATTGGTAAGCATTTAATAAAGATTATAGCATAGTTTAGTATAGAAAAGGAACATATCCTCTTATAGAAGTTTAAATGAAATCAAAACAAAGCATACCTCCTAGAATTGAACATACTGTTCCTGAATAACTAATTGGTCAAGAAGGAAATGAACCCACAATCACAAAGTGTTTGGAAAATAAACAAAAATGAAAAAATTTCATTTATACATTTGGGGATACAGAAAAAACTCTGTCCTGAGGCACATTTAAAGGCACACATGTTTTCATTTTTAAAGTAGTAATTAAATGAACACAAATGAACTAAATATTCAGGGCAAAAATTTAGGAAATGAATAAAACAAATCTAAGGTAAGTAGGAGTAAGAAACTAAGATAAACAGATAAGAACTGGAAATCAATATATTAAAGTGTATTAGATTTAACAATTTTAAGAACTGAGTTATTGGAGAAAAATATGACAAAATAAATAAAACAAATCCAAACAGAATATATAACAAAAAATACAGAGAAGATAACAATGTTTAGTTATGAGTATGCTGTTTTAGTATCAAAAACATATGGAAATGAGATAATTATTGAGGTAGGAAAATGTCAATTGCCAAAATTGAACCAAGATAAATGGAATATTTAATGGTTGATAATAGTAGGTAAAAATTATAAACACCAGTCTTCAAAAGAGAAATTATGACCTACATAAAAATTCCAATGACATGTTTGCAGAAATAGAAAAAAAAATCTTAAAATTAGTATGACATTACAAAACACCCCAAATAGCCAAAGTGATCCTGAGCAAAAAGCAAACATGGAGGTACCACACTCCTTGACTCCAAAATATACTACAAAGCTATAGTAATCAGAATAGCATGGCATAAAAACTGACCCAGAGACCAATGGAACAGAAGAGAAAGCACCATAAATAAATCCATGCATTTACAGACAACTGAATTTTGCCAAAGGTGTTAAGAACAAAGTCTGGTGAGAGAATAGTCTCTTTACTAAATGGCGCAAGGGAAACTGGATATCTACATTTCTTTAAGTTGTATCCTTACCTCACGCCATATATAAAAAATCAACTCAAAATAGAGTAAGGCTTTAAGGTAAGATCTGAAACTCAAAAATTATTAGAAGAAACACATTGTGGAAACTTCAGGACTTTGGTGTGAGTAATGATTTCTTGACAATGACAAGCAAAAACAAATGGGATTGCATCACACTAACATGCACCCGCATAGAGAAGGTAACAGGAGAGTGGAGAGACAACCCACAGATCGGGAGAGAAGATTTGCAAATCATCCATCGGATTAGGGGATAAAATCCAAAATATTTAAGAAATTTAGACCACTCAAATAACAAGAAAATAAATAACCTGATTAAAATAATGGACATAGGCCCTAAATAGACATTTCTTAAAAGATGACATAAAATGCCCAACAGTATTACTCACAATCCCCAAGATGCAGAAAGAACCGAAGTACCCATTAACAGATGAATAGATAAGACGATGTGGTGTATATACACACTGGAGTATTATTCAGCTTTCAAAGAAGGAAATTCTGTCATTTATAGCAATATGATTGAATTTAGAAGACATTACGCTGAATAAAATAAGCCAGAAACAGAAAGACAAATACCATATCATCTCAATTATATGTAGAGTCTAAAAAAGTTCAACTCACAGTAGCAGAGAGTAGTGTAGTGATTACTAAAGGCTTAGGGGAGATGGTTGGCTGGGGGAGATGGTTAGGGAAAGGGAGAGGTTGGCCAAAGGGTTCACAGATATATTATTAGACAAGAGCAAGGAGGAATTAGTTCTGGTAATACATTGCACAGCATACTGAATATAGTTAGTAATAATTTATTGTGTATTTCAAAATTGGAAGAGTGGATACTAAATGTTTTCACCACTAAGAAATAAGTACATAAGGTGATGAATATGTTAATTAAGCTAATTTGACCATTCCACAATATGCACATGTATTGAAATATTACATTGTATCCACAGATACACACAATTATTTGGTAATTAGAAGTAAAATGAAATTTTTTTAAAAGAGAGACATTAGGCACCTTTTGATTTTTATAAAAGAAATGAATCTTTCCTTGGGACCCTTCCAGAACATTAGAAAAAGATTATCATTGCTACCAAGTATTGTTTATCACATGTGTATAAGGATGATTGAGTACTGGAAAATGTATTAAATCAAATACATCCTCATGATAGGTCCAGTTAGAAAAATCATAAAGTGATCTCAATAGCTACTTAAGAAACATTTGATAAAAATTAACCTGATTTGTTTCAATCTTAGAAAACAAGAAAGACATTTTCTTATGATAAAGAATATCCTTTAAGATTAGCTTTATAAGCCTGTAAATATAATTAGGAAAATAAGAGATATCCACATTAAGACATGAACAAGATAAAATGTGATGGTCTGCTGCTTTAATGTTGCCCTGTAAATCAGTATCCTGGGAAAGATGCAAAGAGGATTAAATATTAGCAATAAAGATAAAAAAATTGTATTTATTTGAAGATCAGATAATTTTGCTGAAAACTTAAAAGGATCAATTGAAATACTCTTATAAATTTACCAAGAAAGTTTAGGAAACTGGATGCAGATAAAGACATAAACATTAATAAATAAACACTAAGAATCTCCCTATAGAATAGTGATACCCTCAGTGAGTTGTAATGAGGGAGAATAATTCAGTTCTTAACAGCAAAAAGAAAAAAATATCATAAAATGTTTACAATAACTTCAACAAGAAATGTTTGGGATTTATATGAAAAATACAAAATCTTAGTGAATTGAATTTTGAAGTATTAACTTAAAAAAGCTATGCTATATACTTACAGCACTAAGTATTGAAAAAACTTTAGTTTTTCTTTTCTTTTTGTTTTTACAGTAGCCTTTTATTTTTAATACCAATTATGCTATGAATTCATAGGGAAAAATTTCCAGCAGCTTGGGGAAGCACCTTTCCATTGAATGTGACAAAGCTTGCTATGCTTATTATGCCATGAATTCATAGGGAATGGGTTCCAGCATTTTATGCTCCTGTTCCATTGGTTCTCTTGGTTCTCCTGTGTGCTATGCTGTGCCCCTATTATGCCATGAATTCATAGGGAATGGGTTCCAGCACCTATGCTCCTGTTCCATTGGTTCTCTTGTTTCTTCTGTGTGCTATGCTGTACACCTATTATGCCATGAATTCATAGGGAATGGGTTCCAGCACCTATGCTCCTGTTCTATTAGTTCTCTTGGTTCTTCTGTGTGCTATACTGTACCCCTATTATGCCATGAATTCATAGGGAATGGGTTCCAGTACCTATGCTCCTGTTACATTGGTTCTCTTGGTTCTCCTATGTGCTATACTGTGCGTGCCCCTATTATGCCATGAATTCATAGGGAATGGGTTCCAGTACCTATGCTCCTGTTCCATTGGTTCTCTTGGTTCTCCTATGTGCTATACTGTGCCCCTATTATGCCATGAATTCACAGGGAATGGATTCCAGCACCTATGCTCCTGTTCCATTGGTTCTCTTGGTTCTCCTGTGTGCTGTGCCCCTATTATGCCATGAATTCACAGGGAATGGGTTCCAGCAGCTCAGGCTCCTTTCCGTTGGTTCTTACAGAGTGAGCTGCTCTTGGTGGAGCAGGCTGGTGCTTCAGTTGAACCCAGGTACCTTTCTCTTTGGCTTCCTTCTTTTTCTGATCATTTTCCTTCA
>CAUYQV010195991.1:0-12697 GCA_963574575.1 Galagoides demidoff
AAGATCACTGCATTTTTAATGAAAAAAGTATGAAATAAATGCAAGCTTAAAACCTCTCTCTTACTCAACAAGTACAAGCTTCATTCTTTGGAGTTGAAAACATATGTTACCATAAACAAGTATTATTTCCAGTGGACAAACAGAGAAAATGACACGGGGAAAGATTCAGTGACTAGTCCATTAACATGAGCAGAAAAGAGATTTGATTCTGGTTTTCTTGGCTTTCCCAGTGTGCTTTGCTAATGCCTTTACACGTACTCCAGTATCAGCCACTTTGTCTCCTCAAGGATGTTTTCAAAATCTCACTGAGAAAAGTGACAAATTCCCTTGGAATTTTAGACTTTGAGTGAATAAAATTATTATTCTTTTTTTTTTTTTTATTAATTGATTTCTGTGTACATTGATGCCAACATGGGGTACATTGTGCTGTTTCATATACAATTTGAAACATCTTTATCAAGTTGGTTAACATATCTTTCATATCATTTGGTTAATCATTGTATCAACACATTTATATTCTGGTTCTAGAAAAGTTCACTTGTACCCTTGTTAGACAGATATATAGGTAAGGAACTGTGACTTTTATGGTGTGTAAGGCTACCACAAATCTATTTTGTGCCTTTTTTGGCAAAAGGTGTCCTTCACTGTGGGCAGGCAGAGCCTAGCCCAGGATGCAGGACTAGGTAAGTGCAGGGCAGGTGGGACTGGGTGCTTCTGAGCTGGGCACATCCCATCCAATCTTAGCAGCCAGGAAGGTCATGGGAGGTGTTTGAGCAATGGGTGTCACTGCTCAAACACCTCCCATGGTTTAGTTTATGTTGTGTGCTGTCATTTGAGAAGGAAGGATTCGCTGAAGTGTGGAGTGGGTAGGTGAGGAGATAGGACGGATGTAGGTGTAGGCCAGGCAGGAGCTGAAGTCTAGAGGGCCTTCTTAGGGGGCATAGCTCAGAAGGTAGCCTATGTCTGAGTGGAGAGAGAGGGAATGGCCTGAGGCACCCAGGGGAGAGGCTGTGATGGGCCCAGGGGCAAGCAATTGGCCAGAGCAGAGGGTGAGGAGGTCAGCAAAGGCACCTCCTCGGGCATGCTCTTGACTCTTCCCTCACCCAACCCCCAGAGCTGGGGGACCTTCCTCTTGTCCGCCTGGATTTCTCCTGTAACCGTGTCTCCTGCATTCCGGTCTCCTTCTGCCGCCTCAGGCACCTGCAGGTCATTCTGTTGGACAGCAACCCTCTGCAAAGCCCACCTGCCCAGGTGAGGCGTGGGCCTAGGTGGACCAGAGGGACAGGGATGAGGGTGGGTCCCTTTGGTAGTCAAGCAACATTTGGGGAGCCACCTCTTTCCCATCACTCCCTGGTATGTCCCTCCTCACACACAGATCTGCCTGAAGGGGAAACTTCATATCTTCAAATACTTGTCAACAGAGGCTGGGCAGCGTGGGTCTGCACTGGGGGACCTAGCCCCTTCCCGGCCCCCAAGTTTTAGTCCTTGGTAAGTCCTTGGTGTAATGGAAAGAAGCACCTGCATACTTAATTCTCTTTCCTGGTACCAGGGACCCTGGTTTCTGGGGGGAGGATGAGGGGACTTGCTGCCCAGTATAGGACTGACCAGATCTCCTTGGCTGGCCCCAGCCCTGCTGAGGATCTATTTCCGGGACGTCGATATGATGGTGGGCTGGACTCAGGCTTCCACAGTGTTGACAGTGGCAGCAAAAGGTGGTCTGGAAATGAGGTAAGGGCCTCCATTCCAAGAGATTGGGGTATCATTCCTGGGAGAGGAACTCTGAATTAGGGACACTTTACCTGTTACCTCTGAATCCCAGAATGTCAGATGGTGGCTGGAGCTGCCCTCTTCCTATCTTCTTCTCCCCTGTGTCTTGGGGAAGGGCTTGTTTAGCCACAGACTGCAATCTCAGTCCCACACAGGACTCTGTAGACCCTGAAATCCTGCAAGCTCCAGTCCTGCAAAGAGGCCATCTCCCATGTCAGCATCTCTGCTCTTACAGTCAACAGATGAGTTTTCTGAGCTGTCGTTTCGGATCTCAGAGCTGGCCCGGGAGCCTAGGGGGCCCAGAGAAAGGAGGGAGGATGGTGCTGGTGAGTATAGGAGTTAGTCAGGGAGGGAAGTGGTGGATGAAGGCCTGATGCCCCCTGCTTGCTGACATGCGTCCTGGCCTTTCTAGCTGATGGAGACCCTGAGCAGATTGACTTCATTGACAGCCACATCCCTGGAGAGGATGAAGAGCGAACTGCTGCTGAGGTGAGGATGCTGCTGTGTTTCTGCCAGGTGGGAGATAGTTGGAAGGAGGAATGGTGCAAGAGTGAGGGCACAGGCCTTCCCTTAGTCTCTCTGCTGTTCTCTCTTCAGGAGCAGCGGCCACCTGAATTAAGCCCTGTGGCAGGGGATGAGGAGAGAGCACCAAGCAGCAGGTATCCTAGAACCCCCTGAACTGACTCCACTATCCTCCCTCTGCTCCTGCTGGACCTCTTATTCCTCTGACCCTGGGGTCTACCTCTCTCTTGTCTTGATTCTCAGACGAGAGGAGCCAGCAGGGGAGGAACGGCGGCGCCCAGACACCTTGCAGCTGTGGCAGGAGCGGGAGCGGCGACAGCAGCTGCAGAGTGGAGTGTGGGGTGCACCCAGGAAGGACAGGTGTGGGAACAGTCTGGATGGGGCTGTTGCTAGACGGTGGGCCCAGGAAATGCATGGAAACAGGCCCTTCCTAAGTTGTTTGCCCCAGGGTTGGTAGCCCTGCAGGGCACACTGACTCAATTTTTCCTTGCTGTTGCAGTTTTCTGAAGCTGGGAACTAGAGTTCTAGGAGGAGGAACCTTGTCTACTCAAGCCACATACAAGTAGGTTTCCTGTCCAAATTGTTTCCTTGTACCCCTTCCCTGATCACCCTCTCTAATTTCCTCCTGTTTCTTCTCAGTGGCATGCCGAAGTCTAGTGGCAGCCAACTGGGAGCTGCAGCGGGACAGGGAGTCCCCACCCCTGCCTCCACCTCCCAGGAGTCCCTTCCTGTAGCTGGACCAGGTGGGACAGGGCTTTGGGAGGAGGATGGGAATCTGTGTGTAAGTGAGGGGCTGGTTGGGACCTTATGGCTTGAGGAAAGAGTAGGATACTGAATGGGTATCTCTCTCACTTGCCCTGTCCCTGGCTCTGGCCCCCAGCTATAGCACCTGCTCCCCGACCACTCTGCTCCATTCAGAGACCAAACAGCTTCCTCTTCCGTTCCGCCTCTCAGAGTGGCTCAGGTGCGTCTCTCTACCTTTCCAGCATTGACCCAGTACTAATCAGGACTAATGGATGGGTTGTGTCACCTTTTTGCCCTGGGATCTCTCTGGGTCTTTTGTTCCTTTGTAATCCCAGAAAGGCAGGAGGTGTGGGTGCCAGACTATGGATACCTAGAGACACTCCTGTGCTCCCCTTTCCTCCTAGGCCCTTCCTCACCAGACTCTGTCTTGAGGACTCGGCGATCCCTCCAGATTCCAGATGAGAAAGAATTAATGGCTCAGCTGCGCCAAGTAAGCAGAAGTGGGATCTGTGTGGATGGGGGCCTGGGATCTGCCTGGCACCTCTGTTTCCTTCCTCAGGATCCAGGCCTCCCTCAACGTTCTCTTTGCTCCCTAGTACTTCCGCTGAGGATGGAAAGGAGCAGGCCCAAGTTCCCTGCCATCTCTGACTTGCTTCTTCCTGTCCCCTGCCTCTCAGGTCCTTGAGTCACAGCTGCAGCGGCCCCTGCCTGAGGACCTGGCTGAGGCTCTGGCCAATGGGGTCATCCTCTGTCAGCTGGCCAACCAGCTACGGCCCCGCTCTGTGCCCTTCATTCATGTGCCTTCACCCGCTGTGGTTAGTAGAGGGCAAGGCAGAAAGTAGGGGATAGAACAGGAGGCCTGTGGCCCTTCTCCTTACCTTCTTTTCTTACCCACTCCTAGCCAAAACTCAGTGCCCTCAAGTCTCGGAAGAATGTGGAGAGTTTCTTAGAAGCTTGTCGAAAAATGGGGGTACCTGAGGTATGGGGACTGTTCTTTAAAGAGTGGCAGCATCCTGGGCTCAGCTGAGCACTCTGCATGGATGGTGGGGTTCCCTTCATGGGGTCTGCTCCCAGGAATACGCATGTCAGCATGCCCCTGCCCTGCATGCACCCTGCCCTGCATACCCTCTGCCCTCCATGCCCCCTCCTTACATGGCCCCTGCCCTGCATGCCTGCATGTTGGCATGGGTCTGGCCCTGGCACATGAGGACAGGGGTTGGGAAAGATTGTCTTGCTGTTGCTGCTGACGTCTGTCTTTTGTCCTTGTCCATCTACCCTACTCTCCCTCCCCAGGCTGACCTGTGCTCGCCCTCAGATCTCCTCCAGGGTACCGCTCAGGGGCTGCAGACTGCACTGGAGGTCGTGAAGCGGGTGGGAGGCAAGGCCCCCCCACCTGTCTGGCCCCCCTCTGATCTGAGTGGCTTCATCTTCTTCTACGTGGTCCTCATGCTGCTGCTCTATGTTATCTACACTCGGCTCCTGGGTTCCTAGAACCCGAAGTCACCCCTCCCCCCATCCTTTCCCCTATTTCTATTTATAAGACTCCTGCTCAACCTCACCCCCACCAGTGGTGCCTTCAGCCCTTACCAAAGACACTAGTGTACCCCCTTCACCGACACTGACGTCAGAGGCCCCACTCTGGTACCCCCAGACCCTGGGCCCCCAGCCTCTGGCCTCCCTCCTCCAGCTCCCAGCTGCCCCCATCCTTGTAGTGCTGATTCATGCCGATGGTCTCTGCACTTGCTCTCCCAGAGGGGTGTCAGGAGCTTGACTCTCTCCCTTCCTCTTGCGCCCTCCCCTTTTACCTCCCCCCACACTGCCCCAGGGGGCTAAATTATCTCTATTTTGTAGAGAGAACTCTATATTTGTAGGGATGCAGGGCCCAGGCTGGGTGGGTCCCTGTCTCTGTGTATAAACTGTACAGACTGTGGCAGCCTCTGTGTGTGTTGTTTGTGTCTGCTCCTGCTGTTGCTGGCCCCAGCAATGGCCCTAACAGGGGTCTTTGTGCCAGCCTGCCTGCTCCAGCATCTCCCTCTGGGAATGACAGGCCCCTGAGCCTGGATCCCTGTGTCATCTCCCTACGTTGAATCTGCTGGCAGCTTCCTTGCATCTCAGTGTCCCCAAGTCCTGGGTCCAGAGTATCTGCCCAGAATGCGCCTGATCTTCACCTCTTATACCTTGCCAGGGCAGGGAAACCAAGTGAAGGGGGTAACAAGGGGGTACTTAACCTGGGCCCCTCCCCCCAGGAGTCCCTGTGCCAGCCCCACCACATCCTGGAAGAGGAGGGGGCCCCGGGAAGGGGCCTCCCCCACATCGCTGCTGTTGTCCATGCACTGCTGGAACGGCCTTAGGGGTGGCGGTAGGCCACAGGGCCCCACCGCCCAGACTCCGTGAATGGAAGATGTGCCTGGGCTCTGCCCTCTGACAAGGACTTGGTGAGGGTGGCCTCCGGCCTAGCCCTGAGCCTAGGCCCTCCCAGCAGCCTGCTGTGTTGGCCCTCCCTGGGCTGCTGAGGGTCTGGGTGGAAGGTCTGGCATGTGTAGTATCAAGCACAATAAAGAAAGCCAGCTGCCCTCTAGGTGGCCCTCAGGTGTGAGTGTATCTGTTAGTGGGCAGGGGTGTTGTGGGAGCATCTCAGATTGGGTTGTGCCCAGTCCTGTTGTGCCTTGCACAGGCCCAGGCTGAGGACAGCCAGACGTGCAGACCTCTCCGCCCCGCTGCTAGGGGGCGCCCGCGGTATCCCAGTGGGGGTGGGGGCGCGTGCAACGTGGCCGGCGAGACGCGCTGCGGTCTAGTGACGGCGTCTCAGCGAGGCCCTAGAAGGTGGGCTCACGCCAGGGACAGGGTAGTGCCACTGTGGGTTACCGAACGTGGGGAGGGCACGACTGCACCACCCCACACTCCGTGACGCGGCATGTTGCCCTGGCCGCCTCCGCGGTGGTGCGCGGGTGAAGAGGAGGTGCCCGAGGTGCCGGACCCCTTGGAGAGCAGTGACCAGGGGGAGGCCTGGAGCTCTGGAGAGGAAGCCCTGGGGGAGCCAAGAACACCCCTACAGGACAGGTGAGGGGCTTGGCTGGTGGACATCTGATTTGGGGGGCCCCTCTATGCCGTGGCCTGGCCCCTTACAGTAGGTGGAGCAGACTCTGTTGTCCTTATGGGAGGATAGGTCGGCAGTCTCCCCCAAACCAGGCACTCTTGGCCTTACCCCTGGGCTTCAGGAAATACTTGGATGGGGATGGGGCGGTGTGGACACCTGACTAGAGCATATCAGTGCCTCCCACTCTAGTCCGCAGCACCAGGCCCTCAGATCATCCTGGATCCAGAGAGGGCAGCTACGGACAGAGCAGCTACCGCTCTGCCGCCACCTGGGGCTGATCTCTGACTCTGAGCATTCCCTGAGACCCTCAGGTAGGACCCAGCCTGCTGCCTCTAATCGCCACTGAGACCTTCTCTCTGCCTCTGAGCCTATTTTAACCCCATCTTGTGTTCCCCCAGTTCCCCTTTCTCCTCAGATGATCCAGGAAGTGGCTCCCTCAAGGATGACTCTGCTTGCACCCTGGGACCCCAACTACCAAGCCAAAGCAGGACCCCCACTGGTGTGGGTGAGTTGGGGGAGCTCTGGCTCACGTAGCTGGGACCTCTTGGGAAGAGCTAAGGCCTCAGTGCCCTGTCCTGCTCCTCCTCAGGGGGCTAGCTGTGGGTCAGGTGCCTCCTTCTCAGGCCGCACACTGTGTCATCCCTCCTTCTGGCCACTCTATGAAGCAGCCTCTAGTGGGGGTGTCAGGCCTCGGACCTTCAGGAACCCTGGAACAGGGCCTCAAAATGGAGAGTGGGCAGCACAGGATACAGGTACTGACCCTGGTGCCCTCAGGCTGGGAGCCACGCTGAACAAACCCCAAGGGGAACAGGGCTGGCGGGAGAGTGGGGGAGAAGCCCCAGACCACCCGTAGAAGTCTCTTCTCCCCAGGGCTCTCGGTGATGTGCCGAGAAGATGTCTTTCTGTGCGACCCTTTGCTGCCCTGTGGGCAGCGTGTTCCCCTGTACCTATCTGAGGCCCCACAGCAGGTGAGAACTTTCTTCCACTGGCCTCACCCCAGCCTCCTCCCTGGAGGCCTGGCAGGAAAGTGTCCCTCCTCTCTCCTCAGGTGATGGGCTCCCTGAAGCTGCTGCTCCCACCCCCTGTCATGTCTCCCTGGGTTTTCCCCAGCGGTTCCCAGAGCTGCTCCACCGCCTGGCTCAGTGGGCCAGAGCTGATTGCCCTCACCGGCCTGCTGCAGATGAGCCAGGGGGAGCCGAGACCCAACTCTACATCAGCTCCTGCAGCCCCAGCTGGCCTCCCAGACCCTGTCTCTGGCCAGCCAGACCAGTCAGGCAGCAGTGGTGGCCCCAGCTGTTCTCACTGCACTGACCCCTCTCTCCCATGGACCCTAGACACCCATTGTCCATAGCTCTCCTGGGGCAGAGTGGACCCCTCCTCTCCCTGCTCTAGGCAGGTTTTGTTGACAATAAAACAGTGTTTGCAAAACAGGCTCTGGTGGCTGGTGGCAGAGTGGGGCATGGGGGCAGGGATGGGGTGCTTTTCTCCCACTGCATTGGCTGGCCTCTGGCAAATTCAAGTCCCTCACTGGCAACCTCCTGCTGTGCATTGGGGGAATTCTTGACCTAAAGCATTTTCAGCCAGACCTTTAATGAGTGAGTGGGTGGATGGTCCACAGTACTATGAGGGACTGAACCTATAGGAAGCAAAAAGCCATTAACTCAGCCAGGCAGGGAGAAGGGAGAATTGCCTGAACACGTGGCTGGTCCTGGGAGAAGCAAACTAGGGAGGGGGAACACAACACTTTTGGGAGGCACTAGTGATAAGATCCTTGGTGCCCCCCTCTTTCTAGTGCTGGGACCCCAGGAGTCCTGCTCTGGGGCTGGATGGGGCTAGTTCCTTAATTCAGTTGAGACACAAAGAAGACGCTTGAAAGGTGGGGGGTGGGGGAAGGGCAGGTCCACACAAATGTCTGATTACAAGGTGGTGCACCGCCAAGGCTGATTGGAGGCTCAAGTGAGTGTGCATGAACTCTGCAGGGAAACAGGATCAGGCCTTCAGCTGAGAAAGCCCAGAAGTTAACAGGTTTTGGTGGTTTGTTTTGGTGGTAGTGGGGGTGTTTCTGGAATTTTCTTCCCTAAAAATACTCAACTTGGAAAACCTCCTACTGAAGATAGTTCTTAGTCGCCAAGGCTGAAGGGACAGAGCAAGGCAGCGGCCAGAAGAGGGAGCTCAGCGTCTCTGCGGGACACACGTCTCCGGGTATTTGGGCCTTGGAACCCTCTGCTGCGGGGGAGGGAGACCTTCATACCACTGCCCTGCTTTCTTTCCCCCCCTCCCCTTCCGTCCGCCAACTAATCCGGACGGGACTGCCCGGTTTCCTCACCGGCGCCTCCTGCAGGTTCTAGAACTCCATGCACAAGTAGCTATGTGGGAGGAGCATGCCCACCCCGGAGACGACGTCGCGCTCCTCAAGAAGAGCGACCAGGTCCAAAGTAGTAGAGGCGGCCGTCTGGGGCCTCCAGTCTGGCAGTCGTCAATACCCTCCGCAGCCTGGGGCCTGGTACTACACGCACATGTACTTCCTTCTGACCTCGGCAAGGGAACAGGGCTCAGCCTCTAATGGTCCCCAGCTACCCTCAACGCTGCGATGGACCCCTCGGAGCCCAGGTCCAGACTTGTAGGAACGGGGCAGGGAGCTCGAAGAAAAGGACCCTGCCAGAGAGCAATCCATTGGGCATGTATTTGGTGTCCCCCAATCCTGAAGCGACTGGTGGGGAGCAGGAGCGGCGCTGGCGGTGGCTGGACAAAGTCTGGGGAAGCTATCACCACGTATCTGCCCGATTCGCCGGCCCCCATGTGCTCCCATGGGCTCCCAGGTTTACGTACTCCCCAGCCGATCCATCCCCTTAGAGCGCAAAGCTGACACCTCTATCCTCGCTGGGTCCCTGAGAGTTGTTTGCTGGATCCTCTCATCCAGGCACCCCCAACGGCTCAGGCTGCTTGCTTGGGCCGCTGAGGCCAAGTTTCATAAGGTTGGGGGAGAGAGAGTCTGTAGGACCTCGTGGGGGGATCGCTGGGCAGTGGTACATCCCTGCCACCCAGGACTGTCTCACGAATGCTTTGGGTCACCACGGTCGGGCGCCTGCAGCTACAGCTCCTCAGTACACATAGGCAATTAGAGGCCAAGATCCAGGAGGAAAGAGTCTGCGTGGCCACAGGGGCACACTCTGAGCAGGGGCCGGTACAGGGCAGGCAGCGGTGATGCCCCGGTGTCCTGCGAGCCCTACTCTGGGACTTCCATAGCAGGCTCAGGGCCCCCGAACCCAGGCACGGGAAGTAGCCACCACTGCCCAGGCCTCAGGTCCGCTCCAGCCCATTGGGCCATAGCGTCACAGACCAGAAGTCCTGGAACAGAGAGAATCGTGGGAACTCTGACTTGGGGGGGGACAATGGTCTGGTCACAAGGGGGCACCGGACCGAGAGGTTAGAGTCACTTGGCCCTAACAGCTGAGGACTTGTGAATGTTTAATGTTTGAACTTTCAGTGACCTGGAGGGAGAGACAGGCTAGGAATAAACCAAACCTACGATCTCCCTGACCCCCTGCAGCCCGGGGCTCACAGGTGGCGGCGCGCGCCTAGAGTAGGGCGCTGTAGTAAGCCTACAACTCCGCATCGCTGGCCGCTGCCATGCCCCGGCTGCTGTGTAAGAGGACGATCAGCTGGCGCTGGCTTGCAAGCGCTCGCCGGGTTCATGCGGCGCTAGGGCTGTTCTCGGTGGCCGCCGAAATACTTCTTGCGCCGGGCCATTGCTCTCATAACTCTTGAGGCGCCGCGGGTTGGTGCGCAGGGCAAGGAAGCGGAGGCGCTGTAACTTTTGCTTCCGCAGGTGGTCAGAGAGCCTCAGGTTTGCCGGGAAAGCCCACGGTAGTGGCGGGCCGAGGGGCAAGTCGACGCACCTGGACTCAAAGTGGCTGGAGGAAGGGGGCTGAGGCGGCTGGGTATTCGTCCCTGAGCCACCTCCAGCAGAGGTGGAGCTGAGGTGGCGGGTCTAGAGAAGAGAAGCAGTGACCTGGCAGTCTGCGACCGGTCTTGATGCCCAGGGTCTCAGCTCCCAACTTGAAGTCTGAGGGGTCTGCACACAGCTTGAGCTCCGGTGGCCCGCAACACCCGGGCTCTTTTTTTTTTTTTGATACGGAGCCTCAAGCTATCCCCCTGGGTAGAGTGCCATGGCATAACATCTCATAGCAACCTCCAACTCCTGGGCTCAAGCGAGTCTCCTGCCTCCGCCTCCCAAGTAGCTGGGACCACAGGCGCCCGCTACAATGCCCGGCCATTTTTTGGTTGCAGCCATCATTGTTGTTTGGCGGCCCGGGCTGGGGATTCGAACCTGCCACCTTAGGTGTACGTGGCTGGCGCCTTAGCCGATTGAGCCACAGGTGCCGAGCCGGGTTATAAGTTTCATATGAAAGCTATAAATTGGTTTCATATTAGGGCTGAGTACTACTAGGTATATATCCAGAAGACCAAAAATCACATTATAACAAAGATATTTGTACCAGAATGTTTATTGCAGCCCAATTCATAATTTCTAAGTCATGGAAGAGGCCCAAGTGCCGTCGACCCACAAATGGATTAATAAATTGTGGTATATGTACACCATGGAATATTATGGAGACTTAAAGAAAGATGGACACTCTCTTTCATGTTTACATGAATGAAGCTGGAACAGATTCTTCTTAGCAAAGTATCTCAAGAATGGAAGAAAAAGTATCCAATGTACTCAGCCCTACTATGAAACCAATTTCTTTTTTTTTTTAAGTGATGAGGCATCACTATGTTGCCTAGGCTGGAGTGCAGTGGTTATTCATAGGTGCCCCATCAGCTTTCTGGATAGCTTGGACTATAGGTGCATGCCACCACACCTGGCTTTGTGATAAGTTTTGAGCTTATTCATGTTTGGGAAGCATGAGTCCTCTAACTTTGTTCTCCTATTTTGGCTATTTTAGGTCTCTCACATTTCCTTATGAATTTTAAAATTATCTTAACTGTAGCTTCCTTAAGTGAGCTGAGCTTACAGCCACAACCCTAGTCTATTATCAATTAGCAGTTCTTTTTATTTTTGAGGAAGTGTGAGTGAGAGATAGGGCAGACAACAGGGATGTAGGTCCTTGGCCCTCAGGACTAAACAGGCAGTCCCTAAGTTATAAACATCTGACTTAAGTACAACTCACACTTACAAACAAAGGTGTAGCAGACACCTGAAAAGAATATGTAGGAGACACCTGAAAAGAAACATCTTGATAATAAGGGAATGGGGAAGGGATTGGTCTCTCATTAAAGAGCACGAGAGGAGAACACCACCGATACGCCTGTGGTGTATCACTTCTATAAATAGCCTTAAGAGAAGTTAGTCGAGGCTCTAGCTCTGGCTGCTCCTAATAAGACTGACTGCTGCACCGTTGAGGCGCTCTGGCGTCTCTGACCTGATGGGGAGCGTTACCAGACTGAGACAACGGGCTTCCGGGCATTAAGGGGAAGCGAGCATGTAGCATGTACCTCGGTCTGCATGCGGACAGTTTCTAGGGCTGGGGCCAGCGGCCTGGCATCCTAATTACAGGTACTAGGTAAATGTACCTGTTTCAACTTACATACAAATTCTATAAAGCTATAAAACCTGTCTTGTTCAGAACCCCAGGATTACCTGTAGTGAATCTAGGAATCAGAGTTCACTAAGAAAGCAGCAAAGTTCTGAAGCAGCATTTCTAAGATTTTATATGCATGTAAGTCATGTAGAAATCTGGCTGAAAAAAAATTATGATTTAGTAGATCTAAGGGGGGATCTAAAACTTAGTTTTTCTTTTTTTATAATTTTTTTATTTTTACATATACATGTGTTTATTAGGTTTCCACTTTTTGCCTTCACAAATTTAAAAAGGCTTAAAATTTAACAACAGTAACAGAGTTTAAGATCAGGACTAGAAACAAAAACTTCGTAAAGAATGAACGAAGATAAACACATTCAGAAAAGAAATCAGACGATTGCTGCAATGAAGTATTAAGCAAAAGTAATAATAGTAATGCAAAGAAAGTAACATTCACATTATCAAATAAGAGTATGTCTATTATAGAATACTTTGACTCTGAGGTTCAGTATGCAGTTATCAATTAACTTCTTATTTTTTTCCCAAAGTCTCAAAAAATAGGCAACTAATATTTATAAATAAATATAAAAGAAAATTTCAAAAACCAGATCATGCCAAATCTTATAGACAATAGAAAAAGAAGATATACTTCAAAATCATTCTGCTTAATCTGGATAAACCTGATATTAAAATTGGAAAAAAAATATATTGTTATGAAGGTGAAATTACAAACATAATTCACTTCTAAATGAGGATGCAGTATCCTGTATCCTAAACAACATATTAACAAGTTGAGGTAAAAATTCATGTTTAAGTAATGTACTTTAGTCAAAATTGAATCCAATTTATGTGAGAATTAGTCACTATTTTTTTATTTTCCTTACCCTCACCCCTCCCTCCTTCTCTGTCTGCTCTCCCCATCCCCCATCATGTCATTAATTGTCCTCATATCAAAGTTGAATACATAGGATTCATACTTCTC